>BQNB010030605.1:12894-54731 GCA_026074375.1 Tanacetum coccineum | reverse complement strand
TTACCGTTTATGGACCAAATGCTTGAGAGACTCGCGGGAAACGAATACTATTGTTTTCTAGATGGTTTCTCGGGATACTTTCAAATTCTTATAGACCCGCAAGACCAAGAGAAGACCACCTTCACTTGCCCTTATGGGATGTTTGCCTACCGACGCATGCCTTTCGGCTTATGTAATGCTCTGGGCACGTTCCAAAGGTGCATGATGGCCATTTTCCACGACATGATCGAGGAAACAATGGAGGTCTTCATGGATGATTTCTTAGTCTTCGAGGATTCTTTCTCCTCATGCCTCTCCCATTTAGAAAAAATGATTAAACGGTGCGAAGACACTAATTTAGTTCTAAATTAGGAGAAATGCTATTTTATGGTAAAAGAAGGCATTGTTCAAGGGCATAAGATTTCAAAGTCTGGGATTAAGGTCGACAAAGCTAAAGTCGATGTTATAGCTAAACTCCCTCATTCGACTTCCGTTAAAGGCATTCGAAGTTTTTTAGGTTCACGTACGGTTCTATCGTCGTTATATTCATGATTTTTCTAAAATCGCCTGGCCAATAAAGACCCATATTCTTAAAAAAAGATACCCCTGTCATTTCTTGACAGAAGGTGTTGAATCATTTTAATATTACTTACAAGAAGTTAACCGAAGCTCCGATTTTAGTTGCCCCGATTTAGGACCTACCATTTGAAATTATGTGTGATGCTAGTGATTACGCGGTAGGTACAGTCTTGGGGCAACGTAAGACCAAACATTTTCAACCTATACACTATGCGAGCAAGACCATGACGGATGCTCAAGACAATTACTCTACAGACAGAGAAAGAATTATTAGTCGTGTGTAGTCGCTTTCGGCTAATTCCGACCTTATTTAGTCTTATCAGAGACCATAGTGTATACGGATCACTCGGCTCTCAAATATCTTCTTGCCAAGCAAGATGCTAAGTTGAGATTGCTCTGGTGGATTATCCTACTCTAAGAATTTGATGTCATTATTCGTGATAAAAAAGGAGCGGAGAATAATCTCGCAGCGGACTCTTGTCAAACTATAAAACCCCATCAAAGTGATCTTGAGAAAAGGAAATTACGGAAACATTTCCTCTCGAGATACTTGGGATGGTTACCTTTCGTGGTAATTTGAGTACCCCATGGTTTGCCGACATTGCAAATTACCATGCGGGGAATTTTATTGTTAAAGGGATGTCGTCCCAACAAAAGAAAAAATCCTTTAAGGATGTTAAGTATTATTTTTGGGACGACCCCTATTTGTTTAAGATTTGTACGGATCAAATGATTGGGCGGTGTGTTTACGGCCAAGAAGCCGTTGATATCCTCACGGCTTGCCATAATAGAACCACCGGGGGACATCATGGTGCCAACTACACGGCTAAAAAAGTCTTTGATGCCGGTTTCTTTTGGTCTACTATTTACCGAGATGCCCATGACTTGGTTACATGGTGTGACGCTTGTCAACGTCAAGGTAAAATCTCGCAACGTGATGAAATGCCTCAAAATGCTATTTAAGTTTGCGAGATCTTTGACGTGTGGGGCATCGATTTTATGGGACCATTCCCGTCTTCACAAGGGAACACGTATATTCTCGTGGCCGTCGACTACTTGTCAAAATGGGTTGAAGCGAAAGCGCTCCCCACTAACGACGCCCGAGTTGTTGTAAAATTTTTGAAATCCCTTTTTGCCCGATTTGGAACTCCACGTGCTATAATCAGTGATCGCGGTACCCATTTTTGTAATGATCAATTTGCTAAAGTTATGCTTAAATATGGAGTTACTCGTCGTCTCTCTACCGCGTATCACCCACAAACAAGTGGGCAAGTGGAGGTTTCAAATCGTGGCTTGAAACGAATTTTAAAAAGAACCATAGGTGAAAACCGTGCTTCCTGGTCCGATAAGCTAGATGATGCACTATGGGCCTTCTGTACCTCTTTCAAAACACCCATCGGGTGCACTCCTTATAAGCTCGTATACGGAAAGGCTTGCCATCTTCCTATCGAGCTAGAGCACAAGGCCTATTGGTCCTTAAAACATTGTATTTTTGACCTTAAGACCGTGGGTGATCACCGGAAAGTTCAAATGAATGAATTAAACGAACTTCGTGATCAATCCTACAAGAATTCTTTGATCTACAAAGAGAATACGAAGAAGATTCATGACTCCAAGATCAAAAACCGCGTCTTCAACGTTGGTGATCGAGTTCTTCTCTTCAATTCTCGATTAAAGATTTTCTTGGGAAAGCTAAAAACCCGTTGGACCGGGCCGTTCACCGTTGCTCAAATTTTCCCTTATGGCACCATTGAGTTGTCTTCAACTAACGGGCCAAACTTCAAGGTGAACGATCATAGACTTTAGCACTATTTTGGAGGGGACATACCACTGATGGATGTCCCGGATCTCTAAACTTTCCCCATGGACAAATAAATTCGGGGAAGAGTCAAGCTTAGTGACTCATTAATAAACAAGTGCTTCGTGGGTGGCAACCCATGCTTATCCTTAGTATATTAGTATAATAATAATGAATAAGTGTGATGTGAGGAGGCTCGCCTCTTCCTTTCTCGTGTTTGGTGTTTTGTGGTTTTATGTCTAGGATTGCCCGGATTATGAAGATTCTCGTGCTCGTGGTTTTGTCCATCGTCCACTCAATCTTCAATCCTTCGCATGCTTATATTTGGGAATTTGATATCCGAGATCTTATTGATTTAACATTTATCTATTAGCATAATTAATAAACGGCTTTAGATTTGCGTAGTGACCCCTTAATATTTGGATTATGCCTTAGTATGGGGGTGACAGTCTCACATTGAGGACAATGTGTAGTTCTAGTATGGGGGGGGATCTTTCGATTCGATCTTACTTGCATTTGCCTTGTCTTCGCGTAACCCTGTTTTTCCACCAAAAATAGCAAAAATATGCCAAAATTTAAAAATTTGCAAAAAGAGAATAAGTGTTTCGACACATAGTTTTGTCTTTTTATGAATAAATTTTGACTTGATCGAGCATGTTGCGCTCTAGCTTGCCCCTTAACTTATATAAATTTAAGCTTTTGCTAGTCTTTTATATAAGAAGCTTTAAAACGCGAATTCTAGCTTGAAAAAGCCAAGAGTTTTGCAAGCTTCCATGTTAGACTTTAAATATGCTAAGCTTGTTTTTATTAGACTAAGCATTCGCGGATCTTTTTATTAAAGATTTTAAATTTGCGAAGAACGAGAAATGATAGAGTTTTATATAAGTTAGATGCTAAACATAGAGTAGTTGGAACTCTTTAAGGCTCATAAAGGTTAATTGTGGCTTTTTGCTCCCATCAACTTAATAAACGTTATATAATTGTTGAATAAATAAAGTTACTTTAGGTTTTTGCGATTCTTAGTTTAAATCACTTTATAGAGATTCCTTCTGGTGAAAGTAAGATACACATCGAGGTTTTGTGTAGGAAAATAGACTCCTGGACCATGGTCGGCTCGCATACCGATGTGGCAGTTGTTAAAAGACCACATGACTTGAAATTTGGCTAATAATAATAATTATGTAATAAATCGAAGTCGAAATAAGACCACTACCTCTTGCCGGCTCACAACCGATGTGATGGTCGTTAAAAGGGTGGAGGTATTAGTAATAATATAAACTGTGGGCTAATAAAAGTTTACTGCATCTTGCCGGCTCACAACCGATGTTGCAGTCTTCTAAATAAGGCACATAGTAATAATCTGAGACTGATAAAAGTTTGTTGCATCTTGCTGGCTCACAACTGATGTTGCGACCTTCTAAAAGGTCGAGGAAATTACCGAGGTCAAAATAAGTTTGCTGCATCTTGCCGGCTCACAACTGATGTTGCAGCCTTCTAAAGGACCGAGGTTTAATAATGTTGCAATAATAACAATAATAAAGCCAAATTTCAACTCCAGCGTTATCTAAAAAGGATAACCTCTAAATCATGCGAATTTTGAACCTTAATGTGGACCTTATTCTTACCATATCGTCTCTTTAGGAAAGGATTTCCAACTAATTGTGGTCTAAATCGGGTTTTACTTTATGTGAATATGACATTAATTTATTTGTCACAAATAATAATAATAAAATCTTTAGATGATTTAGGAAATAAGGGAGCGGAAAGTAGCTATGTTTAGAGACTAGGAATAAAGGAGCGTAAAGTAGCTATGCCTTCACATGATCATTTATGAGTAATAGTTAGCATCTTAACTGTATTAACAATGATTTCTTTTTAGCTTGGTTTGGGGCATGTGAAAAAATCAAGGATATGAATTTATCTTTTAGGTTTCTGTTCCGTAAAATTTATTAATAAAATGAATAATCATAAAATGTCTTGAAATGTAAAACTAGTATTTTTTAATCCCCTTAGATGAACACTTACAACTTTTCTAGTAATTAGTCTAAGTGATTTGAATTTTGGTATTATAAGCGTGTTTAGACATTGCGAAGGATACGGCAATAGCGTAGTATGGGATTTGATATGTGCTAATCTATATCTTTTAACTTTATTATTAAGCTAAAAAGGACCAATAATAACCAATAAAATACATAAAAATGCATTGTATATTTGTTTTGTCATTATGTCTTGTAGGTAAACATATTACACAAAAGACAAAAAAAAGCAAAACGACAAAACCAGACCCGGAATAGAAAGAGCATGAGAAATCGAGGCCGAAGGCATATACATCCTTAATGGGCTAACCCGTACCCATTTTATTGGGCCGGGTCAGCCCATTAACATGTTACCATATTCACTTATAAGTCACAAATCCAATACAAATAGTCCAAATCCAAAATCACTTTAACATCCCAATAAATAATATAAGCCCAATCACCCCCCCCCCCCTCCCTTTTCAAAACCTAAACCCCACTCCCATTCCAAAGTCAAAACGTGAGTTTTACTAGTATATCTTTTTCACACTTCCCTCCCTCTATTACATAAGCAACACACACGCAGTTGAATCTCATTCACGCCTCCACATTCCTGGCTTCTAGAAGAGCTCACCTGACACGTCTGACATTCACTTGACACGCTGGCAATCCTCAAGGCCATGATTGGTTGAGATACGTGTGTAAGAGATCCAAGGGCTCAAAATGATGGATGAAAGGTTGTTTTGATCTAAGGGTCTGGAATGAAGCTTATGAGACGCTCCTGAGGTTTGATCCTTCTCCCTCATCAATAAAGGAGCTCCAATCCATAGGTGCAAGGCATCCTAGTGTAGGAGTAGAGTAGTGTATATAGCTTAATTTCAGCTCATTAACAATTAGTTAATGTACTTACTTTTCACAAGCATGTAAACGATTAAATCATTAATAAAAGATTAGTTTCCCTTACAATTGTTCTTTATTCGTGATTCACTCTTAAGCACACATGTCTTAAAAGTGTTTTGAATTAACTCAAATAATCTCATTGCCTTTCAGTAACACTTATTCAGTTAAGCTTGTTTTAAGCTTAACTGAATAAGCTCATCACTCAAATTGTCTCAAAATTCATTGAATAGGCTGTTTGGGATGATAAGCCAGAAATGGATGGGCTTATGGCTTCCTTACCAGCTTATCTCTGATAAGTTAGAGCTAGTTGATAAGCTCTTTTGAGCATTTAAGTTCATGTTTAGTGGACAAATGAAACTATCTCTTTACTTTAAAATTTACTATGTCTGATTTGCTTATTTTTTGCTTATTCCTGCTTTTCATTTGCAAATTTATCTTATTGCTGCTCATTTTGTTAATAATAGCTTATTATGTCCATTTTATGTCCTAAATTTATTTTTAAGTGTATCACCTATTATTGTAAAAAAACTTATATGTTTTTGCTCTTCAATAAATTCTTATTTTACCTGAAATTTGGCTTATTTTCTTTCATTTGCTTAGGTCATAATCTTTGTCAAGAACCAAGCTTTATCAATATTTTAAGCTTAAAAAGTGATATCTAAATTTTAAAGGGGTGTTGGCACAACATATTAACTTAGTAAAACTTCTTGTTAATCTATTGTTTTCAAATCAGATTGCATAGACCCTTAGATTAGTCTTTATGATAGATTTTTAGAAAGCTTAATTGTTTTTTATTAAGTTCTTAAACCTGTGTCAACAAATGTTCACATTTGCAGCTTTAAAGTTTGCTCAAAAAGCTCAATTATCAATATTCTTAAAAGCTTGCTTTAAATTGTAGTTTTTACATCCAAATGAGTCTGTAGTTGCAATCTGATTTGAGCAAATGGTTTGAAACTTATTAGAAAATATCAAATAGGTAAAAGTTGGTAAGCTAAAACAAAATTTTTGCAGATTTAGAGTCAAATCCTAGCTCATTATTAGGTTTATTTTTGTTGCAATGAGCTTATTATAGTCTAAGCTCAATCTGTTTTTAGCTTATAGTATGTCAAAAGTATTGTAGAGTCTTAATTTTAAGCTTCAAGTGACTTTAATTTTCCAAAAATCCAAAAACAGTTAGTCTATGTCATTTTGAGTTGCTTTTTCTTCAGCTTATTTCTTCCATTTTGCTTAATTTTGCATTTTTGTGTTCTCTGAGTCATATCTAATCTGTTTTAAGCTTACTTTTTCTTTTAAGCTTTAATTAGCCCTAGTTGAATTAAAAATATCATAAGTCCGTTAAGTTCTTTTTGTGTCTGCTATCTTAAATGCACTTGTTTGTTTTTCAGCTTATAATGTTAGCTTATTTTTGGTCCTATAAGCTTATAAGGTGTAGGCCTTTATCTATTTTTAGTTTTTAGACTTTTCTTAGTGCTTATCTGATTATTATCTTAGCTTAAAATTTAGTTATAACCATTTAAAAGCCATAAGATGTAATCTGTCTTAATGGGTTTTTAGAGCTCATTAGCTTATTTTGTTTGCTTGTTTTTAGTCACTTGAGCTTGTTTGGTCTAGGGGATAGGCTGATAAACATCTGTTATACTTTCTTTTTGCTTATAGTCTAGATTGTCCAAACAGTTTAAGCTATAAAAAAAAAAGCTAAAAAGTTTAAACTGTCTGTTTTAAATAGTTTTTTCATAGCTTAAAATTAAGTTTTAGTAAAAGTCTCTTTTTAAAAGTTGCTTATTTTAGCTTGTTCCTTAACTGTTTTTAAAAGAAAAATAAAAAAAATGTTTAGTAAAAAGTAAGGTCCAGGACTTGAACCTGCGACCTTGCCTTTCACAACACATACACACTACCACTGCGCCCTTGGGACTTTTTCATAAGTCTCTTGGGCCAGTTTTCTTTTATATCCTTTTTCCAGTTTTGCTTTTCTAGATTATTAGATTTTTTAGGCTTATTTATAAGCCCTACTTTAGCAGTTTTATTTTTCTTACATTAGTATTAGTGTTAAGTACTTTCAGTAATTTTTTGGAATTTTTATAAAATAGTTTAGCATTTTTAGTATTATTTTTAGATTAAAACTGTTTTTAATTCATAATAAATAAAATAAAAATCAAAAAAATATAATTCTTTTTTCTAAAATTATTTTTAATCATTTAGACTGTTAGAAAAATTAGAATTTACATTTTAGGGTTAAAATTTGATAATGTAGGTTTTAGGTCCGCGTTTTTAAAATTCTCGTTAAGTTTTTAAATACTTAAAAAAAATGGGTTTTAATTGTGCCTTTTTAGATAGCTGCCGTAAATTTTACTTTCCATTCGCGATATTAGATAGAAACCAAACCCAAATTTTCTTTTATGATAAACAAGCTCGGTTCTCGACATAAACGTGAATTTCCTTCACCTCTCACCGAGAGAACGATACCCGGGTGTGATTACGTTGTATTATTTCCAAAAAATAATTTGTATGATACATCGCTACGTATACGAAAATGTATTTTATTAATATATTACTTATAGTATATTTGAGGGTATATTTGTTTTGATAACGTATTTATACGAACATCAAATGTACGATTAACAGTCTCTCTCCCACTACTCTAAGCACCTTACCATCCGATAGTGGTATCCTCACAACCTTCTCATGGCAATTTATCTCAGCCTTTTAATTAGACAACCAGTCCATACCTATAATCCACATGAAACTCCCATACCAAAAGTATCAAGTCGATTCAAAAATACAGACCTCGATTTCCATTGCAACCCTTAATAACTTGTATCAAATCTCACCTAGTTGTCCGCTACCTATCTCAATCTCATATTAAAACCTAATTCGGTGGGCTCTAAGCCTAACAAGGTATGAAGGTAGTGAAAACAAATTATAATTCGCACCAGATTCAAATAGGTAGTGGCAAAATGATTGTTCAAAGTAAACGTACCCGTCATAATGTTCGGATCCTGGCGAGCTTCCTCTGCTCCCAACATGAATGCCCTACCCCTAGCCTGGTTCCCTTGGTTTCCACGACCCTGACCCCTGTTATTAGCAGCAACTTGATTTGGACGATTTTCTTCCGGGCCTCGTGCCCTATTCAATCTAGGACAAGCTGGCCTGACATGGTCGGTACTACCATACTCATAACATGCCCTAACAGTTTGGTTTCTTAGCATTGAAAAAATTCACATTCCTCGCACACTCTACAATCCTCGCCAAATGACCCAGTCCGGTTACAGTTGAACATGTGAGACAAGGTCCACCGATTCATGGTAGGAAGTGCCGTGGTATCTTGGCCAAGTAAACCGTATTCACTCTTCCTACAAGGTTCACATAGTATCAAAAGCATTAACAGTCCTAGTTCCTCTGTAATATCATCCCTCCCACTCCTATCCTTGCTATTCCCCCACATTACCCTTCTTCCTCATCTCTTAATTGATCCATTCCTAACAGCCTCATTAGTTAGTGCACCAGAAATCTGCACAGCCTTTTGTATAGACTTTGGCTTCATTGCTGCCACCATCCCATGGATCTGTGGAGCAAGGCCATACACATATCTCTCAATCATCCTACTCTAGGAGTACAAATAGGAACTAACCTCGCCATCATGAAACAATCAGTATACGCTCATGGCAGCCCGACTATGGCTAATTTCCACATCTCAGATTTCAAATTTTCATCTCATGACTAGGACAAAACTCTTGAATCATCCAAACTTAAATCATTCATGACATACTAAAAAAACTTCCCGGCTAGCGTGCGAATATGAGAGTTTCTACCACGTTAAGCCTTACCCACAAATGAACCACAGGTATTTTCACTTTATTCAAAATACACCACTCATATCATGCACAGACTCCATTTTCTCAATCCAACGAGTAAGAACTACAGCACCTCCTTACATCTTATCCATAGGGTTTACAACTAGAAAAACTCCTTATATGAACAACCTACCCGGTTGCCATTCACTATTATCACTTCGCGAAGCGTTCTCCGGAACGTTCTCATAACCACATTACCATTTTGATTTCCCACATTTCTTCGGTTACTAACCCTGAGCCAACAAGGCTGTAGAGGTTTATTCTGCTATTGGTTGGCAATGATTCTTGAGATCGGGTGCACCCCCATGCCCCGCTACCATTCCCATTGACTCCCTCTACACCCCCCATTATCTCCAAAACCCTGGTCATTCCTTGACCAATCAATTCCTCAACAATCGCTCATCATTACCTTCCTAGGTCTTCTTATACCCTTCCCCTTCTACCCACCCTTCACTCCCGTTCCCCTCCTAGTGATTCCTGACACAAGCCGGTCAAGCACTTCGGCCTCTTTTGGCCGACACTATCTATACTGAAGGAGAACTAGGCAAAGTTAGGTAAGCGAAGACTCACACATATATAGAAAGACTTACTATATATAACCAAAATACACGTAACTCCACCCCACATGTCAACATCGATTTGTGTTGAACAACATTATCAATTATAGATGTGTTACGTTAAACTACGTTTGCCGCCCACCCCGGTACTTATATTCGCATCCTTTCCCGTTCATAGTCAATATTGTGCCCACCCATTTCAATGACTGACATAACTAAGGCACCAAACCATGAAAACACAAAGGCAAACAAAAATGGGACACCGCGCACATAGATCCTATACGCAACTAAACGACGGATCTTAGGTTATAGTCTAGGACAAACCACCTAGTTCTCTATAACCTTGACTCTGATTACCAATCTGTCACACCCCGACAATGGTGGAAACTCATAAATGCAACATAATGATCAATCATAACACAAGATACAAAATAGAGAAAACTACATTGCATAAACTCCAAATGCTTATAAGACCGTCAACCTTGAACAAACTCAAGTGATGTCCCAATCGCAACTAAAATCCACAATCTCTTACAATTATTCATATGCCCGCACAGGGGACCATAATTCAAACTTAATCCAAAACATCCAAAACTAGAATCAAACAATAAGCAAGCAAGACTTCAAACGAAAATTCACACGGGATACTTCTAAGTCTGCTATCAATCACCAAACTACTCTTCTTTCACTTCACCTGAAAATGATACTCGAAGAACTCAACAATAATTTGGTGACTCGTAGGTTTAGACCTAAACCCAAAAGTGTGCCAATATAATTAACAATGGAACAATAGTGCTATATGAACATGAATATATGCAAACAGACCTAGCATCACCGCAAATCAATAAATGATATGTCACTTACCACCTAATGCCCTACCAGCTGGAGGCACAAAAATTAGTGCAGGACGAACACAAACCTGGGTAGGCGTACCCATCTGCTCCAATAATCACACACATACTGGGTAGGCGTACCCATCCGATCCAATAATATCACAAATACTGGGTAGGCGTACCCATCCGATCCAAACAATCATGCATCACATATATGCACTAGCTCATAAGCACATACACTTGTCCCCAAAAAACAAAACCATATTTCGCACAAACAATTCAAAACATTTCAAAACACTTTGAGATCATTTTCCCCCAACGGAAAAACCATAAAAGTGGTGCCTACAAAACTCACCTCAACAATCTTTAGCTACCCAATCTCAAACACTCAACAAATCAACAACGCCCGCACACGACCTATCCAGTTAATGTCTCTATTTAATCATCTAATTCCAAAACTATCTTCACTTTGATGATAGATTTAGACCGTTGTACAATTACCCCAAAGAAAAAGAAAAAAAAATAAAAAAAAAATTTTGTGTGGATAGTTGACGACTTAACTCCACATCATATAAATCACATTCCTCCGATAATACATACTAATCCTATTTAGCGTTAATAGAGAAGTAATATAATAAATATTTTATAATTATTAATAAAAAAAAATATTCACAAGTTCATTCTGTACACCTTAGTCTCTTCAAATAATCATTATACGTAAAAATGAACGCTTACTCATATAAACACATTAGGAAGTTTCGAGAAAATTAACTTTTTTTCCGTCTTTTTAGTGGAAAATAAATAAAATAAATAAATATTATCTTACAAAAAATCAAAAATCAGTTTTTAATAAAATTTCTAAGTAAATAAATTTTTCACGAAATTTCGACATGACTCGTACTTTTATACAACGCGTACGTTCAAACAACGTTTTCCAAGGTTTAAAACCTTATTTTCAACACTTTTCATAAATTCGACACTTTTCGACAAAATTCCAAAATCTATATCTTTAACGTTTACTAAAACGTTTTTCTCAACATATCGTTCAATATCACTTCTTAAATATATTATCACTTTCAAAAGTCCAACATATCGCTTATTGGGCTTTAAGGCCCAACAATGGTCCATTAGGATATTTATAAGTCCAAAATACAATCCAAGTCCAAAACCAAAGTCCATTTACATATATAAGTATATACTTATATGTAGAAAATAATCCGGACCACAATAAGCCCTCCCATTAAGCCGCGACTTAAATAGACTTATTGGGCCGTGAGTCCAATAGCTCAAAAATACGTATATTAAGCTTGAAAATAAGCTAATAAGCTACGTATCGCATTTTGTTACTACCATAAGCCTCAAAAATTGTCCACAACATACGCCATAACATAAATTAATCAAAATCACTTTCCTAGTGATTTTGGGAAGTGGTTCGTGGCTTATAAGCCCAAAATAATCCAAGAAATAGTTTTAAAAATAAGCTCGAATAAGCCATACAATCTACTATAAAAAAATAAGCATTCTAGCATCATATATTATTCAACCATCACGACCACAACATCAAAACTACAAAAACCCTCTTTTTCCTTTTTACTATTCATGAACCAAACACACCTAATTTTATTCATTTCGCTTTCAAAAATCGATTTTCACAACGATCAACTTGTACAACTAACATATATGCATCAAAATAAACCCAAAAGGACAAACAAAATTTAAATTTGAAAACTTACAAGAAAATATTCAAATTTGTAAATTTTGACACGAACCAAACAACTCAAACATTGTTTAAATGAATAACCAAACACTAGAATCAACCCCAAATATTTATGTCTTCATGTTTTCTTGATCAAACTTCAAATATTATAAGAGTGTGTGTGTTGTAGGTGCGGACGAACACAGGAGAGAAGGTAGATGATTTTTTTTGATTTTGAAAATGAACTATGTGTAAAAATGAGGATAAGGAAAGCATCTTATGTACAATTTGGATAAGGTTAGCTAAAATTAAGCCACCTTGTCTCCCTAGTCTTCTTTTGACCGGCCATGGTATCCCATGGAGTCTCGGGCCTTTCTTTTCGTGTCGGGATCACTTAAATACTCGTAAAACTCAACCGTAAAATTTACTCCAAAGTTAATTAGCATTTTTATTCACTTTAAAAATACTTTTCCATTAACCTAGAGTATTTACACGACATATTTTCACTTTACACCCTTTAAAACTCATTTGGACATTAACGGACGTGTCGGACTCGTTTTTCAGCATTTCTCAAAATTCACGGGCCAAACCACCCGGAATACACATAACACAATAATACATTCCAAAAGGGATTATTAATCACAATAAACCACAATTCATCAAAATTCTTATAAAAATCATCACCGTAAACACGGTACACAATATGAATAAACTGACAAAAGTTAAATAGTCAAAGGACTATAAATGAAATAATTCAGAACACAAAAAGGGCAAGGGTTACAGTTACAATGTTTTCTACACGCAAAAATAAAGTAAAATGATAAGAATGAAGTCCAGCATTCCTTGAAATTGTTTTCAAGGACCTTGATCTTCTTGAATACTATAGCTTTATTTCTTCAGCTTGTAGAATCTAGTTGAGTTTTTACTCTCTCTCAACTAGTAGGCTCTTTTTTTCTTCAGCTCCCTCCCAAACAGACACCCCTGAGACTGATTAAGAATCAATGCAGAGATCTTCTTAAGGACCTCCTTCCTCATTTTGAATACACTGTGAGAGGGATGATATCATCAACGTCGTCTCACTTAGGAAGCATTCTAGTCTCGAAGTACACACTTTATCCCTTTTTTGAAGTCCCCGAAAAGACATGGTATGACTTATTACAACAAAGTCAACTAAGTCCCAAGTGTAAGCAATTTATCCTTCTACGTAGTCTAAATGGTAACATCAAAGTCAATTAAGTCCCGAATGTGCCCATTTAAATTGTTTCACCAAACTCAACTAAGTCTCGAGTGAAAGCAATTTATCCCGCTATGTAGTCGAAACGGTAACATAAAAATAACTAAGTACCTGATGTACACATTTCTCCCTCTAGGATGATGACTAACTAAGGAATCATCCTACTCATGTGTACATCGTATATCAACTGGAACTGCTTACTTAGCTTGATAACCCATGATTGCATAGGCAATACTCTGTGAGAAGATGTTGAATCGTACTCTCTTTAACAATTCTCTCTTGATCAACCCGAACTAAATCCCCTTATCTATTCTGTCGGCTAATACTGATGACCACAGATGGAGACAACTCGGTATAACGAACCCGAGAATGAAGCAAAATCCCACACGTGTGTCTTAATCTTGTACTATCCGTGTGACAAAAAATGATGCAGAGGCAAATCTCTAAGTACCATATACTCACCCAAAAGTATATAAAAAATACAACACCTCTTGAAAAAATCATCAACTACGTGAGACACTGAGTACTACAATTTACCTTCTTAAAGTGATAGCTATAACCCATGAGTACTACAATATAACTCCTTACATCAGGTATAACTAGATAAATCATGTCTTCATCCGTATATGTAACACCCCCAAAATGGATCACAACGAAATATGAGTCCGAGGGTGGTACTTCATAGATCAATAACACAAGATATATATAATAACGACCAAAAAGTCGTTTAAACCCGATACATTGGATTTAGTAAAGTATTTGATACAAAAGCCCGTAGCTTCACTTGTTCATTGTTCAAAATACAAAGATTCTAGTCCATAACAAATGTTTTCTAAAATGTAATGCAACCAAATCTTTATGCATGTGACATCCAAAATATAACCACCAATGTATCTCTTGTACCTCATGCCTTATTGACCTCCTGAAAACATTGCTTAAAAATTAAACAATAATGTTGGCGGAATTTTTTCCCCCCCCCCCCCATTGGTTTGAAAAATGTAATAATTTGGAACCAGCAAGATTTCCCAAGATAATGCAACAGATGCAACATCAATAAAATTGATTACGTTTTCCTAAGTGCTCATGACACTGAAGCATGACATGTATGAATTGCATATAATTGCCAACATTGCCCGTGATGATGTTCTAACCTGCAACATCCTATGTCCGACCTGGTATACGTTTGTTGTCTGGCAAACCGGTACAGTGAGTATGACTCACCCGAACGGGGATGTCAATCCCAACTAGATCTATTTATAACATTCGCGCTCACAACAAGTAATTAACAGTTCATGATAATGGGCTCAGAAGGTTATCGCTACTTAGGCAAACACGTAATCGTAATATAAAAATGTCCACTTGCGTCCAATTGTAAAACATGCATAAGTTTCTCACCCCAAAACTTGTAAATCATTATAAATGTAAAATGTGAGGCTATGAACTCGCCTCGAGTGAATGACTAATCCAAGTATAACAAAAAATGCGTCAAAATAATGACCGAATGCAACCTAATTAAATATAGGTCGTATAAGTACTAAGCACTTTGATTAACTAATACCATATATAATTCTATATAGCTACATCACCATCTAATCGCATTTGTGAAATCATGTTTATAAAGTTAAAACGTTTATAAATATTTCATTAGTAAAAACGACGTAATTTTCCCGTTTTAAGCCTATTTGGTATGTTTCTTACGTGCACGCTTTCGTATTAAGATGATGTATCAAAATATTACATTTTCAATATTTGAGTCCTCTGGTGAACAGTGGTTTTTACTGTTCATATACTTTTATAAAATTTGTCGTCGTAAACTCGTAAATGTCGTATTTTATTCGTTTTAACTCCGTTTTTAGTGATTCTTTCGAGTACGTCTTCGTAATTAAAAGTTCTATCAAATTAATGATGTTTTCAAAATATATATATCTGATGTGAACAGTAACTTTTATAAAAGTGTTTATTATCGTAAACTTGCGTAATTCATAACTCCTTCGTTATTGATCATAAAATTATGATTCTTAATGTTTTGGAATCATAAAAATTTATATTATCTGAGAAAAATAACCATTTGTATATATCAGAAGTGAAACTCAAATTTTTTTTATAAAATTTCTTTTATAAACGCGTTTATTATCGCGTAACTTGTAAATTACGTATCTCCTTCGTTATAAATCAGTTTTTCGAGTTTCTTACCTTTTTAGAATCCTCATGAGATGTAGTATTTTATAAAAATATAAAATGAAGGCTTTATATTTTGAATTCAAACATAAGGTTTTGGTCATTTTGGTAAAATGTGTTTAAAAGTTCTTTTTATAACTTTTTAGTTTAACCACTTGGTTACAAGTCATTTACAACCATTTATACCATGTGTATTATGTACTTAGGGTCTCTAGTACATCATTTGTCCAAACATTGTCCAAGAATCACAAGATCCATATGTCTAAATACTTAATTGTCCACAATCTTTAATAAGTATACTTTTTAGGTAACTAGTTTATATATACTTTTTATACATAAATCACACACGTACAATACTTATACATCCATTATAACATGATATTAACATCCATATGTCATATGTAAAAAGTGTACCAAATCATAAACAAGTGTAAAAAATCTATTTTACAAGTAAATAAGTTCTTAGATGGTGATAACTATACAAACATCATATATGCATAAAATCATAAATGTAAATAGATTAAGGTTTTTAGATAACTTTAATATGATGTATGGTGATGAACAACAGAACTAAACCCTTGTTTAGCAAACAAACCCTAGCTTCCAAGTCCTTGAAAACCCTAATTTCAAGTAAACCCTAATCTTGAACCTTCTTGCTTTAACACTTATAAACCCTAAATCAAACCTTCTAAACACCTTAGGATATCTTAGATATGTTGTAGGAATGCTTGTAAATGTGGTAAATAATTTTGGTATGGATGGTTTATGGTGGTGGGTTTGGCCGTGGGTTTTAAGAGAGAAAAAGGGAGAGAATTTATGTTGTTTTCACTTAAGAAATGTGTTGTGTATGTGTTTTTATCTAGCTAATGCATTATATACATCTTGGACTAGTCAAAGACACAAAGAGAATTTCTAGGGAATTCTTGGTCAAATACTATTAGGGCAAGTAAGGAAAAAAGCTCTTGGTTCCCTAATAATGAGATCATCCCATGAAATCAAGGAATGTGTTTTAAACTAGATAATATATTTGCGTTCTCATCTCCTTATCCAGCCATATATAGATATATATGATGAAATTTTGTAAATTTTGAGTATTGGGTACAATTATGGGTATCTGTTGAAGCGTAGAAAAGTTTTTATGGTTCCGGGAATACCTAAACGTATTTTATCGCGAAACGTAAACACTTTACGTTACTAATAAAATAAAATGAACAAAGTTAATAATTATCCTCAAAATAATTACTTAACACTTGCTTGATGTAAACATTTAATTGTTTGATGCCCGTTTACATTGAATGATAATTTTTAGCTTACGCGATTTAACTTAACGATTTCAATTTAAAAGCAAACGCGTACAATACTAAAAATAAATAGTGAATTTATTGACGACGTACAATGACCCTAAAACACGGGGTGTTATAGTCTTCCCCCATTAAATGAGCCTTGTCCTCAAGGCTTAAGACGCGGCATATGACGACGGTGCATATGCCCGAACAAGTCATCTTTATTGTAGAAAAAATCAAAGACGAAATAAGTACACTCCACCTGAAAGTCAACTTCAAATCCAAATTAGTACCATCGTACTATAACCCCGTAGTCCTTGAATTCCAATACTAGCCATTAAGAGTGAAAGTGAATTTTAATAAGGATCATTTTTAGTGTAATGTATTGTGTTTGTTGTGTTGTTGTTCGTGATTTTTTGATGTGTTGTGATCGTTAACGGATATCGGGCTCAATAAATTAACATAAGCACAGCCTGTCCAAGTAATAAACCCGGTCTTTTATACTTTACTCGACAATAGAATGTTTAATATCCGGCTTAATCCGATAACCCGAGCCCAAATTATATAAGTCATAACATTTCTGGCTCATAACCATATAGTCCAGCCCATCACCAATACTAGGCCCTATTTTCGTATCATTGTTAACCGGCCCAACTATCACACTTATTCCCGGTCCACTCCATCACTAAGAGTCGGCCCAAAAGTGTGTTTAAAGGAACCCGGGCCTAACAAATTGATAAGAACCAACCAGTGCTGCCAAGTCCATATTACCTGGTCTAAAATAAACTTGGATAACCCGAGTCTAAGACAAATTAGGGATATAAAGATCTCCCATCCCTAATAACGCTAACATTAACCCTAACCTAAATCCTTCTCACTTAAAAACGCAGTCAAAAATTTCTTGTCTCTCCAAAACGATAATCGTACTATTTTAGTAAAGCTGTTGTCTTACACGTGAATTGGACTAGCTATAGACCAACTGCTAAACGTAGGGGCTATTATTGTAAACGAGATATAGATAGCTTTGTGTTAGGCTATAAATACCCCCTATGTCTCTCCATGGGGGATTAGTGGAAGTTCATTTTGTATTTCTCTTTCTCTCTCTAATAAACACACATTTGTCTTTCACCCTCTCTCTACTTTCTCTCATTAGACAACATGTATCATCTTGTGTTCTTTGATCAACGAAGACCCCTCGAATAAGGTGTTTTGTATCGCGTAACATGTGGTATCAAGAGCTCATGGTTTACTAGTGTTTGTGGTTTGCTTATTTTAGCTTATTCAAGCTTATTTTTATGTTTAAATCCGTCCTTGTTTCTTCTTAAAGTCACGACTTGGTGGTTTTTCTTTTGTCTTGATTCTTAATTGTGTTTAAGCACTAGCTCTTTAGCTAATTGTGTGCTTCAAACGGCTTATTAACGAATCAAACATAGCTTAGTTGGTTTTTCCTTTTATTCGAAAACTTTGGTATAAAACGCATGGAAATCCCATAAGTTTCAAGGTTTTGTTGTTGTTTTGGATCTTCCAAGTGTACTTTCCCTATTCTTGACTTTGTTGGTGCCTAATCCTTGCTTAAACGAATCTTCATCTAGATTATTTGAGTTCGTTTAAGCTTATTTATTTAAGGAGATTCAAAGTAGCGGTTTGGTATTAGTGTGTAATATTTGGTGTAGTTTACAAGCCAAATATAAGCCAAAGTTCAAGCTTAGTACTTGCTTTTGTTTCCTAGTCATTTGTAGGAAAGAAAACACAGCGAGTTATACTATTGGAAAGTGACATTTTGGCTCATAGCGATTTGGTGAGCTTGCTGGTGGCGGTTTGGCCAAGGTTTAAGTGGCAGTTTAAATTTTATATTAGCAGCGGTTTACTATTCTAAGCAGCGGTTTGTTTTACAGGTGTGTAGTGGTTTAATATTTCATGGTCCTTACTAAACGTTACTCTGTCCAATTTTAAGCTTGGTAGCGGTTTGACATAGTCTAGGTAGCGGTTTAATAAAAACTGCCTTGGCAGTGGTTTGTGTCATAGCGGTTTGCCAAATTAATTATGACAGTGGTTTGTCGCTTAACATGTAGCGGTTTGATCAATTGTCATTGGTAGCGATTTGTCTAATATAGACAGCTGTTTGGTCTACCTTAGTAGCGGTTTGATTAAATTCTATGGTAGCGGTTTGCCTTCACACGTAGCGGTTTGATTGAACTGTATTGGCAGCGGTTTGCCAAAGGGTGGCGGTTTGCTACATTTTTCTTGCCAGCGGTTTGGTATTCTTGGCAGAGGTTTGGAAAACCTTTATACTTTAACAAACCTCCGTGTCAAACAAACTTGGACCATTATCTATCAAGGACTATAACTTAAACTTAGACTTAACAAACACTTAATTCAACAACAACAGACATTAACATCAAACAATCATCATTTCACAGTTTCTTCTTGACTCTGTAAAATCCCATAAAAGCTTATTCGTTTCCGGTTTTAGTCATAGATTTGTAAAATCCCATGCTATCCTAAGGACTTAATCTCTTTAACTTTAATCAAGCAAATCATAATCACTAATCTCTAAAACGATCCTATCTTATCATTTCACAGCACTTTAGCAATGTCGACTCAACAAGACATTTATGCAGCCGGTTCCAAAAACCGTCCTCCTATGCTTAACAAAGAGAATTATGTTCATCACGTCTTCTCTGTTATGCTAAGAGTAAACCAAATGGAAAGTTAATCTACAATTCCATTATGAATGGTCTATATGTTAGACGAATGATTCCTGAACCAGGTGATGCAAACCGTAAAGTTCTTGTCAATGAAACCTTTCATGAGCAGACAGACGATGAACTCACTGAGAAGGAGCTTAAACAGGTTGAAGCTGATGATCAAGCCATTCAGACTATACTTCTCGGTCTTCCTGAAGACATATATGCTGTTGTAGATAGTTGTGAAACTACTCACAAAATTTGGTTACGTGTGCAACAAATGATGAAAGGTTCTGATATTGGAATTCAAGAGAAGAAGGCTAAGTTGTTTAATGAATGGGAAAGGTTTACTTCCACTGAGGGGGAATCGATTGAGTCTTACTATCATCGTTTCTCAAAGTTGATGAATGATTTCAAGAGAAACAAACATTTTCCAGAAAAGATTGCCAGCAATCTCAAGTTCCTAAACAACTTACAACCAGACTGGAGTCGACATGTTACCATTGTTCATCAAACAAAGGACTTGCATACAGCAGATTACACTCAGTTGTATGATTTCTTGAAATACAATCAAAAGGAGGTAGATGATCTAAGAGCAGAACGACTTGCAAAAACACAAGATCCTTTAGCACTCATGGTAATTTCCAACAATCTTTTCAATTATCCAGTGTTTCACCAAGATCAACCAACATCAAGTACCTACATGTAACAACCACAACCCAACAACAACTATAACCCACAACCATCATTCAACCAGAACTACATGCAACAACCAATGCCAAATCCCGAAGACATTATAGATCCTACAACTGCTATGAACATGGCACTTGTTCTAATGGCTAAGGCATTGAAACTAAACTACTCAACACCAACCAACAAAACCCAAAGAGTTTCATAAAACCCTCGCAATAGGCAGATTGCTCAACCAGGTACGAACATGGGTCAAGACAGAAAGATGCAAATGATTGGAAGAAATTATGGGAATCAGTTTAGACAATATGTTGGGCAGAACGTTGGAATATAATGCAATACATAATGTCGAGAATCAAGTTGTTCAGAATGCAGTTTAGAATCCGGGTGTTTAGAATGTTGGAAATTAGAAAGGGCTTATTGTTGTTCTGGGGATTGCTAATCAGAATCCAAATGGGAATGGTAATGTTGTAGCAGCACGGGCTGAGGGTAATGAAAATGGGAATAATGGTAATCAGATAAGGTGTTACAACTGCAGAGGATTGGGTCATCTTGCTAGGAACTGCACAGTCAGGCCAAGGATAAGGGATGCTGCTTATCTTCAGACTCAGTTGCTGATTGCTCAAAAGAAAGAAGCAGGAATCTAACTCCAAACTGAAGAGATTGATTTGATGGCTGCTGCAGAGGATCTTGATGAGATTGAAGAAGTCAATGCAAACTGCATCTTGATGGCTAATTTGTAGCAAGTATCGACATCGGGTACACAGACTGACAAAGCTCCCGTTTGTGACTTAGACGGATCAGCTGAGGTACACGATTATGACAATTGCTATAATAATGAGATATTTAACATGTTTATTCAAGAGGAGCAGTATACTGAGCTACTCGAGCCTATTCCTGAACCATACCAAGTACAACAGAATAATAGTAATGTTATTTCTGAGGTTTCTGGTGTGGAACAGGAGGGGGAACAGTAGAAAAACATCCTGTAACTGTTGAGGAAACAAGTGCTTATTTTGAATCATTATTTAATAATTTGGCAATTGAAGTTAAGAAAGTCAACACGGTCAATCGCAAGTTGAGAGAAACTAATGCTGATTTGACCACTGAGCTTGCTAGGTATAAAAATCAAGAAAAGTGTTTTAAAATTGGTCAAGAAAAATATGACAAACTTGAAAGGTGTTATCAAAAGTCTGTTTATTAAGAGCAATGTCTTACAAAAAAGATAAATGCACTTCACTTAAGTCCTGGTAAACAAATAACGACTTTGAATGAGGAAATTTTAAATTTAAATAACTAAGTACCGGATGTACACATTTCAAAAAATAGTGAGGCTAACATGTGACTTCTCAAATGGTCGAGACGACGACAGAATTTACTCTTGAAGCCATCAGGATCAAGAAGCGACGGCGACACCATGATGTGTGACGGTGTCACAATAGCCGACTCAAAGAAATCCTTGGAAGATTCGGGGGGCTGACGGCGTCACAAAGACCTAACGACGCTGTCAGGACCCAATTCCTATATATACAAACCTTATTTTTCTTAATTTTGGGTGGAAACTTGGGAGAACTTTTGTAACAGCTACCATAGCTGAATTTTAGGGTTATCGAACCATTTTGTACTCATTGTTACTCCATGTTCAATTGAGGTGAAGTTCTTTTACCTATTTAATCATCCAATATATCTATGTGATGTTGAATTAATTGTTCTTCGCTTTCTATTAACATGCTTGGCTTCTTGTAATCTCTATTATATTACTTCTTGTTTGTGGTGTGCACGTTAGGCTCTAGAAAACTAGCTATTTGATCTTCATATCATAGCGAAGACGGCTAGGGAAATGTGGTTAGGTTAGAGGATATTGTGATTAGATCTTCATATCTAGATCGCATTTGGGTGGATTTCGAATTGAGTATTTATTGCGTGTAAATTTACTTTTGGGGGGAGCGTGTCTGACTGGTAACACCCGACTAGGTTGTCACGTAGAATGCGGATTTGACCAACCCGCTGCTGAATTATAGGAATACTTACACACTACACTAACGAGGGTGACGGGCAATAGAATTAGTGAAAGCAACTTAGGAGTAGTGCATGATTAGGTGAGCACGTTTATTTAACCATACAAGTTTTCTACAACATTTACTTTTATGTATAATTAGATTAGATTTAGTAGTAGTTAGTAGTTTAATCAACCCTCACCCTTTAAAACCCAGATTTTTACTTGCTTTCTAAAAAATATAAAAATCCAAAAACAATCTTCCCTCAATCTTTAGACCCTAATAACATACAATTTGAGCTTACTCAAAGTATTCCCTTAGAGAACGATAACAACCCCCGAGTCTTACCTATACTACACTACAACGGTTAGGTAGTCTACCTAGGAAGGTTGTCAAACTTTTGCGTTTACAACTATCCCCATCAAGTTTTTGGCGCCACTGCCTGGGAATAGTTTAGGTTTTGGATTCTATCTAGCTTAGGTCTGCTCACTAGATTCCTATCAAGTGAGATTCCTATTTTCTTTTTAGGTTAGCTTTCTGGTAGTCTATCTTTTCTTCGTTCCTTTTGTTTTGTAAAACCTTTCTTTTTGTTTATCATCATGGTAGAAGGAAATCAGCCCTTTACTTTAGGAGATTATTCCCGACCAGGCCACGAGGGCTATCAAAACACCATTGAGCTCCCCGATGGAGACAATGTGGTGCCTTTGCTATCCGACACCATCTGATTGGTACAAAATGGATGTACATTCCACGGACTCTGGTCCGAAGATCCAAACCAACACCTTAAGGATTTTCTACAACTTGTGGACTCGCTTGACCTTAATGGTGAAAATAGCGATAGGACGCGACTGTATTTATTTCAATTTTCCTTTCGCGATCAAGCTAGAAATTAGCTCGAACGTTTACCCACGGGATCCATCTTCATTTAGAAGGATCTCACTACCTGTTTCCTTGCTTAGTTTTTCTAACCAAGGAGAACAACCAAACTCAGAAATGATATCTTGATATTTCAAAAACATCATGGTGAATCTATTTCCAAAGCATAGACTAGTTTCAAGGACTTACTTCAAAAAGTCCCTCATCATGGCATCGATCTTTGGCTTTAAATCTAAATCTTTTTTGACCATGTAAATCAAGCCACAAGGCACGTCATCGATCATTCGGCCGGTGGATAGCTACGTGACAAAGGCACCGAGGAATCTTGGGAACTTATAGAGGACCTCGCCTTCTATGACAACGAAAGTTGGAATAACCCAAGAGACTTCGCTAAATCGGTCAAGGCAATCTCTTTGCCTCAAGATGTTCAGAGCACATCTGACTATAGGTAGAAAATCAAGTCCAACGCTTGAGGGAAGCTCACCTTGTTCCTAAACCATTCGTCCAAGTAAACAAAATCGCTTATTTGTGTGAAATTTTTGGTTGTCTCCACGACACTCAATATTGCATGGAAAATCCCGAGCAAGCTTTTGTTGATCATGCATCCTCACGTACCGACGAAGCGGGAGGTAAGTGGTTCACTTTCAAACTCGAACAAAACAACCTTGGTGGCACCTATAGTCCAACATGGAAAAGTAACCCAAACCTTATGGTGAGGCAACCTCAAAATTCTCAAAATAATTTTTCAAACCCACTTAATCATTTTCAACCAACAATTTTTTCACGAACCGCGCCTTCAACAACAATCCTCAAAGTTTTAATAATTAATCAAATCTAGAAGGATTGGTGTCTAACTTTATGTATTCTCAAGACGGCTTGGTTATCCAAGTTTGAAGCCGATTTAAACAGCAAAGCGAGATGACCAATAAATTTGACACTTTCTTGAAGGCCATCAATGATCGAATGATGGGATCACTTCCAAGTGACACGGTTAAGAACCCGAAATTGAATGTTAATTCCACATCTTTAATTTCGTCTGCTTGTTCTTACCCGATGGAAGATCCCCAAAGTTTTTCCAATCCTTTCAATTCGATCAATGCTATCAAAACGTGTTTAAAATCAACAAATACTTCTCAAAATGACCAACCACAAGTTAAAACTTTAATGGTCAACGAAATTGAAACACCAAAATTAAGAGAACTCGAAAAACCTCTAGAGGATGAATTTAAGGATTTGCATCTTAATCTACCGGTTCTTAAAGTTCTAGCTCATGCTCCCAAGTACAACACCATTTTGGATAAATATGCCGAGAGTCTTGAGTTAGGCATGAATGGGCCTGCACTCATTCAAAGCAATATACCAAAGAAAATGAAGGATCCTAGATTATTCTTCTTACCTTGTAGACTAGGGGACTCCAATGTTGGTTGTTGCGTGTCTCAGATCAGGGGAAGACGATCAATAACTTAGCTAATTACCAAAGATGGTTACCAGATATCACTTGAAGTCGTGTAATCACTTTCCAAAGAAGATTATTCAACCCTATGCCTGGGTATTACGAATACCCCCTTGGGATAAAACCAAGTGTTGTTCTTGTTTTAGGCACAGATCAAGAACACTGTGTTTCTATGTGTTTAGGTTTTCTGTATGTTTTTCCATGCAATTGTGATCCCTATTTATAGGGGAAATACTCAAAACCTAGTCAATGGAATTAATGAGAGATTAGTAGCCAATTAATTTCTTCCATAATTATCCTCCATAATTTAGGAATTAGTGGTTACATGACCAAATTAAATGTGGTCACTTAATGCAGTCAAATCTGCAACTTAAATAGGCAAAAGTTGTTACAAACATTTAATGTAGTCAAACATGCCACTTCAATGTTTGTAACCACCCATTAAATCTAACCACGAAAAGAGTCCGAGAAATGAGTAACTTGATGGGTGTACACTCTGTACCTCCAAACCTATTTACAAGTATGACCTGATTCCCACAATTGCACTAAATTTCCAACAATCCTCCCCAATTTAGTACAATTCCTTTACATGAAAAATTAAACATTAAACAAACAAGTGCATAAATAAAAATGTCCCGAGGATTGAATTTCCATCTTAGTAAATGACACGTTCAAATATTCGAGAATCAGGGTGTTCTAAGATCTGAACCCTGCAACCCATTTGAATACCTGAAGATAAAAATACACAGAAGTTTTCAAACACATAAGAAACTCTTGACTCTATACAAGCCATGTGTCCATATCTAATTCATAAATTTTGTAAGAGCCAAAGTCCATGCTCCTTGAAGCGGAAAAACCTCAATATTTACATAGGTGGTTCCTCTTTATTCATGCTCATGCTAAGCACATTTTCAAAGAAATTAACCATTGAGAAGTAAAGACTTCATCCTCCTTTTCAGCAGGTTTCAAGCACATCCTTGGGATGATATGTAAATACATGTGCTTCAGTCCTCTTAACGTTAAGCTTTCCACATTGAACTCAGCTACCAAGTTTCTTTAGTAGGGAGTTGGGTGTCCTAGCATTTAGCGACTTAGTTGGACTTTAATCCCATTCCTTCAGCAGACTTTATAACCAAGTCTCCAGCTAGTCCCTTCATCAAGTGAGTAGCTAAGTTTTGTTGAGACCTCACAAACTCTATAGATATCAACCCATTTGTAATAAGCCCACGAATCATGCTATGCCTGACACCTAAGTGTCTAGACTTCCCATTGTACATTTGGCTATAAGCCTTTGCCAATGTAGCAGCACTATAACAACGGATAGAAATAGGTGCTATAGGTTTGGACCATAATGGAATCTCAAGGATCAGGTTTCTCAACCATTCAGCTTCCTTAACAGCAGCTGCTAAAGCCACAAATTCAGATTCCATTGTTGAACCAGTAATGTAAGTTTGTTTCTTGGTAGCCCAAGAAATTTCACCTCCACCAAGCAGGAATACCCAGCCACTGGTAGACGAATTGTCTTTAGTATTGCTAATCCAGCTTGCATCAGTGTATCCTTCTAAAACCGAAGGATAACCAGTATATGCCAAACTATAGTCCATGGTTTTCTTTAAGTACTTCAGTACCCGCTGAATTGCTTGTTAGTGTTGAGTACCAGGATTACTAGTATACCTGATCAGTTTACCCACTGCAAAAGAAATATCAGGCCTTGTATAATTCATGGCATACATCAAGTACCCAATCACCCTAGAATACTCAAGTTGAGATACAGCCTGACCATTATTGGGCATCAGCTTCTCACTTGTATCCATAAGAGTACTCAATGGAGTGCAATCAAAGTAATTAAATTTCTTCAGTACCTTCTCAATATAATAAGACTGAGAAATTGCTATCCTATTACTTTCATGTTTAATCCTTCATAGAGAACTTTGATGACAAAAATTCATTTGTCAAGTCAATCTGAACTTGGTCAGTGCCAAATATCAGCATGTCATCAACATATAGGCAAATGATGACTCCTTTACTAGATTCATCAAATTTGCTATATACATATTTTTTAGCTTGGTTAAGTAAATAACCATTAGACAAAACCACTTCATTAAATTTTTGATGTCATTGCTTAGGTTCCTCCTTTAGTCCATAAAGAGACTTAATCAGTTTACACACCTTGTTTTTATTGCCAGGCATGATGAAGCCCTAAGGTTGGTTCATATATACCTTCTCATCCAAGTCACCATTCAAGAAAGCTGTCTTCACATCCATCTGATGAATAATTAGATTATGAATTGATGCCATATCAATCAGCAGTCTTATGGTACTGATACGTGCCATTGGAGCATAAGTCTAAAAGTAGTGTATCCTTGACTTTTGTTTAAAGCCCTGAATGACCAGCCTTGCCTTGAACTTTTCAATAGTTCCATCTACCTTTAGTTTTCTTTTGAAGATCTATTTGCAACCAAGAGGTTTGCAACCTGGAGGTAGATCAGCCAACACCCAAGTGTTGTTGCCCATGATGGAGTCCATCTCATCATTAATTGCTTCTTTCCAGAAAGCAACATCCTGAGACTTCATTGCTTCATCAAATGTCTTGGGATCATCCTCAACATTAAAGCAATAGGAGTGTTGGTCAGAGACCTCATCCTTTGTTCCTTCAATTAAGTATAATTGAAATTCAGGTCCAAAGTTCTTTGGAGTCCTATTCCTTTTGCTTTTTCTAAGCTCAGGTTCAGGTTGCTGAACATCCTCTTCAGTGACCTCTTCAGGGACCACTAAACCACCAATGTCTTCAGTTCAATTAATCAGGGACCTCTGACTTGGTCTATGGACTGATGAGAATCTATTCTCATCAAAGATAGCATCCCTTGATTCAATTATAGAGTTAATTGAAACTGAATCATTAGGCTCAATGACATAGAACCTAAAAGCCTTGGAATGCTCAGCATATCCAACAAAAATGCATTCAATGCCTGTTTCACCTAAAGTTTTTAGATTTGGATTAGGGAGTCTTACAACTACCCCACAACCCTAAACCCTGAGGTAGTTCAAGTTTGGTTTTCATTTAGTCTAGAGTTCATAAGAGGTAATCCTGTTCTTTTTATTAGGAACCCTATTTAATAAATAGCAAGCTGTTAACATAGCTTCACCCCAGAACCCTTGACTCAGGCCTGAGTAGGACAACATGGAATTAACCATTTCTTTCAGTACTTTATTTTTCCTTTTAGATATACCATTTTGTTGTGGAGTATAGGGGCAGTCGTTTCATAGATAATACCAACAGATTAAAAATACAGAGTATCCATGTACTCACCTCCCTATCAGTCCTAAATCTTTTGATCAGAGGCCTTTGTTGTAACTCAACTTCAGTTTTGAATACTTTGAATTTATCTAATGCTTCATCCTTAGTATGTAATAAATAAACAAAACAAAACCTAGAAGCATCATCAATAAATGTCACAAAGTAATTTTTATTCCCCAGTCAAGGAGTAGCATGTAGATCACATAAATTACTGTGGATCAGCTCCAAAACTTTAGTTTCACATTTTACATTTTGAAATTGTTTCTTAGTGATTTTGGTCAGCATGCAAGTCTTACACTTTTTATTGTTTATGTCAAAAGCTGGGATTAACCCATCCTTAGACATATCTTGCATCCTCTTAGAGTATACATGACCTAGTCTAGCATGTCATAGGATTGAATCATTCAATTTAGAGGTTGACATAAAGGCTGAAGCAATATTATCATTAACAATATTAAGCATGAACATTTTATTACTCAAATAACCAAAACCAATAAACACACCATGTTTGAATAGAACAAATTTATTAGATTCAATCACTTGTTTATAACCATAATTATTTAAAATACTACTAGAAACTAAATTCTTCCTTATATTAGGAACATGCAAAACATTAAACAAGGAAATAATCCTTCCAGAACTAAATCTAAGATCTACACAACTACGTCCATGCACCAGGGCTATTGACATCATCATGCACAAAGTTGGCTTCAGATACATATGTAACATAATAAACCTGAAGAGATTTATTAAACATATTTTGACATTTCAGTGAGTTGGATGAACCATTCACCGAACCCTTTGTGCTTGAACCATTAGCTTTGTTGCCAACATTAACACCTTTGCAATCCCTTTTAATGTGACCAGTTTTGCCACATTTCCAACAAGTAGGTTTTGCCTTCTTGTTAGGATCAGCTCTTGTGTTATCATGATGTTTACGTTTACCCTTGTTGTCATTGTATGCGAAGGAGTTGTTATGCTCCACCATATTGACAAATGAAGGACCAGCAACATTGTTGCCTTTTGGCTTGTCACTATCAGCCCATATTAGAGAGGATCCGAATGAGCTAGATGACTGCCCAACTCAACAAGAGTTAACTCCTCCTTGAGATGTTTTAAGGTGTACTTGAAATCTTTCCAAGAAGGAGGGAGTTTGTCAATGATACAAGAGACCTAAATGGCCTCATCCATGTTCATCTTATATTATGTAAACCTTCCAAGTATACCAAGAAGTTCATTGTATTGTTCCAAGACTGGTCTTGAATCAGTCATTTTTTAATTTGTGAAATTACTAACAAGGAACTTCTTACTTAATGCATCCTCAGCCATATATTTGGTCTCCAAAGAATCCCATAATTCTTTGAAAGATTCAACATTATGGTAAATATCAAATAAAGAATCAGACATACTATTGAGGATTAAACCTCTACAGACATAGTCATCATTGTCCCACTTGGCCCTTTCCTGATTTGTTCCACGGTTCCATCATCACCACCATCTTCAGGAATAGGAGTAGTCAGCACATGCACCACACTCATGCTGGAACGCAAGAAGTGCATTTTCTTCTTCTATCTTCTAAAGTCTACCCCTTCAAACTTGTCAAGGTTGGCAAAGTTTGAAGCCATGTGTTTCATAGCAGCAGCAGCCATTAATTATCACAAAATAATCTTCTTTGATTATTGGTTGTTGTGTGTCTCAGATCAGGGTGAAGACAATCAATAACCTAGCTAATTACCAAAGATGGTTACTGGATATCACTTGAAGTCGTGTAATCACTTTCCAAAGAAGATTATTCGACCCTATGCCTGGTTATCACGAATACCTTCTTAGGATAAAACCAAATGTTGTTCTTGTTTTATGCACAAATCAAGAACACTGCATTTCTATGTGTTTAGGTTTTCTGTATGTTTTCCATGCAATTGTGATCCCTATTTATAGGGGAAATACTCAAAACCTAGTCAATGAAATTAATGAGAGATTAATGGCCAATTAATCTCTTCCATAATTATCCTCTATAATTTAGGAATTAGTGGTTACATGACCAAATTAAATATGGTCATTTAATGCAGTCAAATCTACAACTTAAATAGGCAAAAGTTGTTACAAACATATAATGTAGTCAAACCTGCCACTTCAATGTTTGTAACCACCCATTTAATCTGACCACTAAAAGAGTCAGGGAAAATTAATGACTTGATGGGTGTACACTCCGTACCTCCAAATCCCTTTCCATGTATGACCTGATTCTCACAATTGCACTAAATTTCCATGATCCAAGCCTTTTGAAACCTTAGCCGATTTAAGGTCATGCGTGAAATTAATCCCATTATCTCTTCGAAACGCTAATAATTAGATTATTAGAAGAGACCGAAAATGTCCTAGGGTCAGCAAATGAAAAAAAGTCGTATCCCGTAGGAATTGTGAGAAACGTAGAAGTCTACGTAAGGAAGTTAAAACTTTTGGAGGACTTTTACGTCATAGATATGGAAAAAGACCCTACGTGCCCTTTACTTGTAGGAAGAGGATTTTTAGCAACCGCTAATGCCGTAATAGATTGTAAGAAGTCTAAGATAGCGATAGGAGAAGAAGTTACTAGGTCGATATTTAGAGCTAAAGAAATCGGCCTAGGTCATGAGGATAAACCATATTGTACTACCATAGCAAGATGAAAGTCTTGGGAACCGCGTCATAGCACAAATAACATAGGTGCCAAACCTCCTAACTATTTAGAGAAAGACTTTATGGATAACCATGTACTCGGGGAATGGGACATAGCTAGGGATGCCGATTTTAACCCTTTTAAGGACGTGCTAGTGTTTAGGAAAATGGTGAAATTCCTAAGAGCCATACCAATTAATTTACAAGGAAATATGTAGGAATCAGATGATATGATCGAGAAGAAATAGATTGGAATGAGCCACCAAAAGAAGGATATGGTGCGTGACACATTAGGATTGAATTGACATGTCCCAATGGAGAGAAGTTTAAGAGAAATTTTCTATCAATTCCCACAACTAGAAAACTATCCGAGAAAGAGATACCAAGCGATATCCTTGCCCTGGAACATTTTTGTGATTCGTAAGGAGTGTGACTCCGAGTCTAGCTATAAGAGCGTTAATAAACAAAAAGTGCTTATTGGGAGTCAACCTAATATTTTTATTTTATGCATTTTTGGAGTGTCATGTGTTCTAATTTTCATTATTTATTCTAATATATTTGAATAATATGTCTTCATACTTTTTTTTGTCTTTAACCTCGTCTTAATTGCAACCAAAGGTATTTTACATAAAATAAGTGTAATGGAAATATCCGGTTTTCAAGAACCGCTTAAAATGTGTAAAATAGATTATTTTAAGTTAATTCATATTTTATGTTTTGTTTATTTGTTTGTTTGTTTGAGTCATATATTTGTACTAACCGTTTTGTAGTTTATGCAGTAATTTTTTCCACTAAATAATTAATAGGTTATTTTTGCATAAACTTTTCTAGAAAACGAAAACGCAAAATTTGTCAGGTGTTTCTGACGGCGTCAGAACTGTAGCAGTGGAGAAATCCGCGTTTTTTCATATTTTTGAAAAGTTTTATTTGTTAAATTTTTAGAATTTTTAATTTTCTAAATTTTTTGCAAAAAAACACGATTATATTAGTACTAACATTCTATCTTTATTGTGTTCTTATGATTTTAGTTTATGATTATATAAGATTATATATTATTTACCGTCGATTTTACGTTGTATATAGTTGTTTTTGCCTTTGATTTTCATGTTATACGAGGAGAGTCCGAAAGTTCATTGGATTTTCATTTTGGATGATTCTTGAATGAAGATTTAGCAGGATCATTAATATTGAGCAAACCAGGGGAGTATTAGTTTCTCTCGTTTTTATTTATCTTACCTTTATTCATTTTTTGGGTAATTTTAGAACATTGGGGACAATGTTCAAAATAAGTGTAGAGGGGTAAAAGAGCCTTAAAAATTATTCTTTCATTTGCATTTGCTTTGTTCTTAAAAAGATGTGTACTATGCTGAAACATAGTTTAGGACGATAATTTTGACCCAAATAAAAAAAATTATGGCATATATCGGTGAAACTGTAGTATTAGAAGCTTCTTATGGATAGAAGTTATATGACTAGCACAAAAACCTTACCACTCAAAAATACCACCCACAAAATGTGAGGTTCGCTCCTAGATCTTTAGGAATAAAAGCATTCATTTTTAATACTTATGAGAGTGTAGCGGTAATATTATAGATTGTAGAACTTGCTTTAGTGATGCATCCTGAGACTACTAGTGAGATCGCATTCGTGTGATTATGATTTGCTAAGTGATAAGAGGCATTAGGATAATTCCTGTTGTTACCCTACGTTTGTTATAGTTATGATGATCTCATTGGTCATATAACTATCCCACACATTTGCTTCGCACTCATTTTTAATGCAAGATACTCCTAGTACACCCCTTTGAGCCTATCTTTTTCACGGTTCTCGTAATTTTTCGGTAGATTCCGGATTATTAATGAAGAGCATTGTTTACACCCCACTAAATGTTACACTCAAATCGCCTTATCCTTCGTTGTATGTACTCATTTTTAGTATATTATTGTTATTACAATTGTTTAACCCTAGTTAATTGTTTACTTGATTACATAGATGCTAAGTCGAATCTATTATTGGTGTATACAGTTAGGAATCATGGTAGTTTTTATTATATGGAGAAATGAGAAAGAAAGTAAAATTATTACCCCCATGCGTGTTTAATATACTCCATGTTTGTTGATCCTCCTAATTCGGGTTATTAGTTAATTTATTATTGAGTTACTAAAAAGTAAAGTGTAGGGATGTCATTATAAACTACGAGTCATGTATTCTATTTATTTCCAAGCAGATGGCAGGGCAAAAGTGTATATAAAAAGGAAAAAAAGAAAGGAAAAATAAAAAAAAATTGAAAAAACAAAAAAAACAAAAAAATATGTTTAGAATATACGGGCTGTCATCTTGATATTGTGTATGTCAAGAAAGAGTCCAGAAAAGAAAAGAAAGAGTTTGATATATAGTAGTGTGCAATTGTTAGAGTTTTTGTCGAGTCTTGCTTAGCAACGCCTTTTACATTATCGTGTAAATAATTAGCTTGCCACCAGTAAATTTTCCCCATTATCCCTAACTGTGTTTTCTTTACCCTAGACCTGACTTTACAACCCTTTAAAATACCTCTTTGATAGTAATTCATAGATGCTTACGCCAAAGCTGTGGAGGGTTTGATCATTTATCAAGTCAATGGTAATCTATATAATATGACAGGTAGTGAGTGTTTATTTCCCCGTTTCTTATATTGTTATAATTCATTATTACACCGAGTGAAAAAGAGAATCTAAACACTTATGTGATGTGCTAGTATATAATTTCCGTGCTTTTATGCATTACTTACTTTTTTATTGTTAGGGTTAAATGAACGAGACACTTAGCTAGAGATAAAAAAAAATAAAGTTAAGGACTAAGTCACAATTCACAAAGTAAACAACATATATGTGGATAATGAGCATAGTAAAGACTAAAACTTTAGACTTATGATATAAGTTTTTACTTTTTTGTTTTCCAAATGTTATATTTTATCAAATATGATTTATTATAACGAAGATATTATCATCTAGACATATGGTACTTTCACTTTGTTTCTTGCGGCACATTGCATAAGTTCCACTTAACATATGTTGCAAAAATCATTTTAACTAAGTATGCTTGATTATCGGAAAACAGCAACTTATATGTTTTTGTGGCATGAGGTAAATATAAGTCGAGTCTAAATAAACTTACCCTTTATATCTAATTGGAGACTCATGAGGAGCTTTATGGTATAAATCTTCTAGTTGATTGAATGTGAGGGAATTGTGTGAAAAAAGAAAAAATGTTACAAGGGCAAGTCGTACTGGATATGATAGTGACATTGACATCGTTAAATAAGTATTTTTGGTAGTGGATATATTAGTTAAGTAAAAATGAAATGATTGATTGATTTTAACCAATAAATCAAAGAATGATGGAGAACAAGCATAAGAACCCGCGCGTTGCAGCGGGGCTAATTTTTTTTTTTTTTTATGGTTTTCTTGTTGACTTAGCGTAGGCCAGTTTTTCATTGCAAAAGAGCTGGGCCTTCGTATGAATTTTTAGAATTTATTTTTAAGAAAAGTTGCGTAAATGTATTCAAATAGAATATGTTAGCTCGGAACCAACGCGCGGGCACAAAACATCTTGTTCAGCTCAATATAAACAATAGTATCACAAAAATACTTAACAGTCCATGTTGTAGTTATTCAAAATTTTCGGTAGCCCATCCGCTTTTGTGACGATTTTATGATGTCAAAAGAACACAATTCCTGTATGCATTTTCCAAACTATATATAAATAAGCATTACGTTTCGGACCATGTCGTATATTTTAAAGTCATTAGGCAGTTTAGGGTGTTTTTTAACTGTTTTTTTAAAGTATGTTTCGTAATTCTTTTTTCTATTATGAGAAGCATTGCAATATTGGGCTTGTTTTGTTCGCAATTCGAAGATTTATAATATAAAAAGTCGTAAATAGTGTTAAAAGTTGAGGCTACGTTTCGTAAGGGTTTTTTTTTCTATTTCGGCCAGCGGGGTTTTTTTTCCTTATTGGGCCGCTTCCTTTCTTTTGTTGGGCCACATCGTTGAACAGTGGGAAAACTGTGTCGGATGAACAGTGGGAAAACACTGTTGTTGATGAACAGTGGAATAAGCGTATGAAACGCCGTCGTTTAGGTCGACAATTGATATATATTATTATATAATAAGTTTTACACATATAAAATGTTAGGAAAATTTTAGTGAAAAAAATGAGTTTTCACTAACTTTAAACATAGATAATTACAAGTGAATATAGTTATTATTATTAACGCTCTATATGGTTACGTAGCCTTCTGTGAGTACTTCATAACGAACCGTTATATGTCCAAAAAGGAGTTAGTGTGAATATGATATTGATTCTCAAAGTACGGTGTTTGGAATGAAGCTTAAGGAAAATAAATGGGTTTGTGTATATCCCACATTGGTGGGTGAAAAAACTGGTTACCAGCTTGGGCTCTAGCTAATTAGCTCGTGTACAACCCTTAGAATATTGGGCTTAGGCTCATATTTTGCTACATATCAGAGTTGTTGACCCAAAGTTTGACCTATTTTAATTTCTTTAAGTTGCAAATTAAGGAGAATTACTGTCCTACACATTTGTCAAGTAAAACGACAGAGTTTTTTAATTTGAGTTACTATTCATTTTAAGCACTGTAGCTACAGTGTTACAGTGCTGGGCCAAAAGAAGCCCAAAAAATTTAGCCCAAAAATTCAGGCCGGCTCAATTAGTTTTTTTTTTGTTTTAAATTTGTTGGCTCAAAATAGAGAGGAAAAAAATGTTACAAAAGTACCGACGCATTCAGATAAAAAAATACATGCGGTAACATTTCCGAATTGACTTAAACAGTGTCATTTTACACCATGAGACCAAAAAAATAAATTCGCAAAAAAATATAAAAAAAATTCAAGCCGGCCCAATTAGTTTTTTTTTAATTTGTTGGCACAAAATAGGGAGGAAAAAAATGTTACAAAAGTACCGACGCATTCAGATAAAAAAATACTCGCGGTAACATTTCCGAATTGACTTAAACAGTGGCATTTTACACCATGAGACCAAAAAAAAAATCGCAAAAAAATAATAATAATAATTAAAAAAAAAAAAATTAACGCCACGCAACAACGAGTAAGACCATAAAAAAAACTATTAAACACGATACTGAAAAAGTAAACCCGCACTATTAAATATGAGACCGACAAAATAAACTCGCACAAAATTAAAGGGAAAAAAAAGAATTAATGACACACAACAACGCGCGAAAAATTAACGCCCCGCAGCAACGTGCAGGAAAAAATAAACTTACACTATTAAACAAAAAAAAATGTGCGAAAAAACAAATAAAAATAAATATATAAATAAAAATAAAAAATTAACGTCCCGCAACAATGCGCGAAAATTAACGCCCGCAGCAACGCGCGGATAATCTTGCTTGTTGTAACAATAAATATGATGTATCTGTTACAAGTTTTTTTTTAAACTTTGTAACAACCCATTGAATGGGATTTAACTGATAACTGGCTACCAGCTTGGGCTCTAGCTAATTAGCTCGTGTACAACCCTTAGAATATTGGGCTTAGGCTCATATTTTGCTACATATCAGAGTTGTTGACCCAAAGTTTGACCTATTTTAATTTCTTTAAGTTGCAAATTAAGGAGAATTGTAACAATAAATATGATGTATCTGTTACAAGTTTTTGTTTAAACTTTGTAACAACCCATTGAATGGGATTTAACTGATTGAATATGAAGTGAAAGATCTGTTACTTTTTTGCTGTATAAGTACACGATTCTGAGCCATTCTAAGGACATGAGCAACTTCACACCTTCTCTTATTATCACGGCATACTCACAATAATTCCAAGAAAGTTTTGGGCATATTGTCAATTCCGGGAGTACAGTGCTTTGGGCCGTTGTACCATGGGAAACAACCGTGATAATTGACACAAAAGTGTTTTAAGGGAATCGTGTTCAACACGAGACTCAGTCTTATTGGTTTTATTCTTCTTGTGTAAACTTATGCTCAGGTACTTATCACACTTATTTTAATTGCATTGTTATTCTCTTCGTAATATTATAAGTTTGAATTCCTTATAAACGGTATCCTTTTACTACATTCGGAATAAATAGTTTTAGGTGGATGGCAATTAATGAGAAGGAGGAGGAAGGATAATTTGGTCAGTAATTAATAATCCAACCTTCCATCCATCTCTCCCATCCATAACCGAAAACAAGAAACATAAAAGTCCAAAGGACTAGTAGTATTATCCTAACTAAGGCTGTCAAACTCGCGAGTTTACACGTAAGATCGTACGATCTTACGTGTCCACCTGATAAAATCGTGTAGGAACGGTGTAGGATCGCATCAGAGGAAGGATCGCAAGTAGGATCGTAAACTCGCGAGTAAGATCGTAGGATCGCGTGTCGATACGAGTTTACCAAATTACCAAGTTACTAACTTATTGACTTACATACTTACTAACCCATTACTTTTTTTTAGGCCCAAAAAAGAACAATACGAGTCTGCTGATCTCAGTCGTAAGTATTGACGTTTCATTCATAGAATTTTTAATCAATAAACCTAATTATCTACTTTCCCCAAATTGAAATTACATGAAACAAATTAGGGTTCTTCTTCTCATGTTCTAGTTACCTTAAGCAAAAAATTTCTTACAGATAATTGTTGTTTTTTCTTTTACCTTTACATAATTTTAACTATTAACCTTTAAGTTTTAATTCAGATAGCTTAATCGTAGTGATACTAGTGAAGTACTTTGTTTTGAGACGTTTATTACGCATGTTATGTAATTTTATTCCGCTAAATTGTGAATGTGACGATTGAAACGTGACTTTTTGTGTTTTAATTTTACTTTGTTATTTGAAATTTAAACTTTGATATTTTCAAGAGGATATTATATAAATTTATATTTGATGATGAGTAGAAATAAAAATAGTTTGACTCGTTTATTCGTTGCTTACTAAACATGATAAATTGGTAGGATCTTACGATCTCGATCCGATCTTACGATCTCGATCTTGCAAAGACAAAAACGATCCCAGGAGGGATCGCGATCTTGACAGCCTTGATCCTAACTACAATCAAGTGCACCCATAACTCAGATATTAAAATAACAAGCTCAACAACAAAGAAATATGCGACACCAGAACCAACTTCTTGCTAAAAAATTTGGCTTAATTTTATCAGCCTGTACCGCTATAACAATATATTTGGCCATGCTTGGTGGGATGTATGAGTTCTTTTTTAACCAGACTGATAAAATTAAGCCACATTTTTTAGCAATAATATTCCCGAATTTGTCTTTTCATCCATCTTTGAGATTATTGCCCTAGGGCTCTTAGGATTCAAGACATACATGATTTGTAGAGGAGGTGGTGGTGCGGGTGCTAGTGCCATAAAAGGTGGGACGAAGTTGGTTCTGGTGTCGCATATTTCTTTGTTGTTGGGCTTGTTATTTTAATATCTGAGTTATGGGTGCACTTGATTGTAGTTAGATACTACTAGTAGTCCTCTGGACTTTTATGTTTCTCGTTTTCGGTTATGGATGGGAGAGATGGATGGAAGGTTGGATTACTAATTGCTAACCAAATTATCCTTCGTCCTTCACACTAACTCTATTTGGGACATATAACGGCTCGTTACGAAGTACTCACAAAAGGCTACATAAGCATATAGAGCGCTAATCATAATAAATATATTCACTTATAATTATCTATGTTTAAAGTTAGTGAAAACTCATTTTTCACTAAAATTTTCCAACAATTTATATGTGTAAAACTTATTCTCCATCATCCTTTGATTTATTGGTTAAAATCAATCAATCATTTCATTTTTACTAAACTATTATATCCACTACCAAAAACACGTACTTAACGATGTCATTGCCACTATCATATCATATCCAATACGACTTGCCCTTATAACAAAATAAATATAGACAACATAAAAGAGAATAGAAGTTACCAAATTGAAGACGAATATAATGAACTCCAAAACATACTTTAATATATACCCAATTTACAAGCTCATGTACCCATACCTTCGTGATAGCTCCATAATCATCTCTTTAATCACCTCACGAACTACGCACTAACAACTTGGCTAAAACTTACAATTTTATGTAAAAGAAAAATTAATTGACTAAAAAGTGAGTACATAAAGATTTAACTAAACTGACGTTGGAAAGCAAGAAAATTGTCAAAAACCATTAATTAGACTTGATATTAAAAGATATTTAATAAAGAAAAATTGTAAACTTGTTAATTGAAAAATGACACAGAACCTTGCTTGAACAAAATATTGAGTTTAACAAAACATAGATATAAATCTATACTGCATATAAAGCAAAAACCTCCTCGTCTCTTTATTAAATAATATAAATTTTTATGTATGTTGTACAACATTTCAATCAACAAAATTATGTCACGCATCTCTCTCCTCATTTAATGGACAAAAATTGAGCAATCAAAGTATTGATGACTAATATATAACCTTTAATGCAAACAACAAAATAAAAATAAGAGAGGGGGGTATGGTGGCGAGTGGTTTCGCCACTTCCTACGTGGCTTCGCCACTGCCTCGTCACCATACCATGTTATCTCGCCACCGGCCAAAAACCGAAAACCTCGCCATCTTTACGACGAAACAAAAAGACAAAAGTGAGCCGTTGCAACCCAACGGATATATTTCCAAACTTTAAAAAAAAATTATACCCATTTCCCCTATAAATAACACCCTATTTTACCATTTTAACACACACTTCTCTACAACAATATTATTATTACTCTAAACATATAATCTTCTTCTCCAAAAAAATGTCTCAACCACCAAATGAACAAAACCCGGGTTTTTTTTACCCATCTTCTCCAATCCAACCAATACTCATCTTCGCCTAACCAATCGGATTCGTCTACCCCAGGTTCCCAACACTCAAACTCGTCGCAACCGTTTCCCCCTTATGGAACGCAAATGTGACCGCCCGAACATGCTTATCAATCACAATTGGCGTATCATCAAAATCAACAATACGGGTTCCAAGGTTACACGAATCCAAGAAATACGCAACCACACTTTTTTCCACAACAATCATCACAACCGTCATTTTTTCACAACAATCATCACAACCACAATGTTTTCCACAACACTCATCACAACCACAATTCAAAATACCCCAAGCCCAAGAACCCCGTGAACCTAAGCGAAAACAAAAAAGGACGGGGAAACAACCAGTTGTCGAATTGGACGAGGGCGATGAAAATGAAGATATGGAAACAAGGCGACTCAATATCCGTTGGAATGACAAAGAAGAAATCTTGCTAGCCGAGGCTTGGATCGAGCACTCGCAGGACAACAATATCGGAAAAGACCAACGGGATGAAATCTATTGGAACAAGATTATTGAAGATTTCCACGACCGAACAACAGGTCCGGTGCGTACCAAAAATATGTTGACGGGGAAATGGACCCGAATGCACGGTGATTGCCAACGGTTTAACGCTTATTACAAACAGGCAAATCGTAAAAGCGGGGAAAATGAAGCTGACTTGATCGAGACTGTGAAGACGGTGTACTTGGAGCGAGTTGGTAAAAAATTTCAATACCCTCACGTGTGGAAAATTTTGAAAGAGTACCCCAAATGGGATGCGGCGGAGCCGATTGATGGAGATAATCTCCAAGAGGTGTTTGGTCCGGATAAAAGAGAGCGTCCCGCCGGCAAACAACGTGCTGGGAAAAAACAAAAATCGGTTGAAACGTCGGGGAGCACCGGGGGAAGCCAATCGGAGTCTGTATCGTCACTTGTTTCTCAAGATTATAGACGTAAATGTGATGCTGCTGAAAGAGCGTACGAGGCGCAGAGGGAAAAATATTTAGCTATCAAGAAGTGTTATAATCCTAAATAAACAAATTAAAAGAAGAAACAAATATGGCTAAATTAACAATTAATTATATTACTCTTTTGATTCTATATTAACTATTAATCATTTACATGCAATATCTAGCAATTTTCTTTATTAATTTATGGTAAAGATTTGCATATCTTTACCATATTTACAATAAAACAATAATAAAGAAAAATAATCGCAACATCATTATAATAAAAATCAAATCTAGGCGTGTAATAAGGCGTAAAATTTGATTTTTAAGCGTGTAACCCTATATGCCAAAACGAGGTGACTCATGATGCCACTGTTAAGATTTATAAATCTAGGTAACCAATTTAGCTACAAGTGCGCATCAGAATGGATCTAGTATTGACAAATAGGCTAACACATATTAAATAAGGAAAGCATACCTTTTAGCGATTATTCTTGAATATAAAGTATCTAAAATAGATACCTCTACAGTTGCTCACACAAACACATTAACCAAGTATGTAAGATTGCTAGTCTTACCCTCACGAATCAAGCAGATAAACCAAAAACCAAACACACTCCTTGTGCTTTCCAACCAATAAACCCTTAATTAGGGTTTATACCAAAAACCCTAATTCGTCACCTTGGAAGAACCACCAAACAATCATCACGTGTAGATCTACAAAACGTCAAACAATCACAAAACCCTAGTTTAGTTTTAGGATTTATGCGATTTAAACAAAACCCTAAATCGGCGATTTAGGCTTGCGGTTTAACCGAAACCTTAAATCGTGCGATTTAGGTTAGGTGATTTAGCCGAATACCCTTTGTAAGGGTTTCTGCGATTAAGGGTTTTAGGGAGAGGGGAGAACCGAAAACCTTGAGTGGTTTTTGAGGGAGAATGGATAAAGAATGAGGGATATGGGGTGTGTTTATATAGGCACCTCAATAACCCTAATTCTTGGTCACCAAGTTAAGTAATTACCATACTTAACAAAAACCTTCTCCACCCTTCCTTTTTTCCTTCCCATAACCGGCCAAACAAACACCCCCTAGAACCTTCTAGTAGTCGACCAAACTTGGCCACCATGGGGTTTGTGTTTTGTCCGGTTTAGTCTCTTGGTTTTATATTTAGAATGTCTCATTTAAATTAATTAACACGTAACTAATTTAATGACTATTTAAATATTAATCGTGAAGTAACCATACTCTTCGTGCATTAACGTGTGTGCCCCCAATAAGCTCACGTATTTCTAACGTATAACTTGCGAAACCGACTACCAAATTCCAACACTTTATACATATTAAAAGTAGACATCTAATATGGACAATGGAATGTAACATTTCTCATTTTCGTGTCATTGTACGACTCTATTAACGATCACTATTTATTTTAGTCCGATACGCGTTTACTTTTAATATTTAC
>BQNB010030605.1:0-11499 GCA_026074375.1 Tanacetum coccineum | reverse complement strand
ATGATAAATATAATTGAACACATTGGAAGAAATTGAGTGATGTTGCTTGGCTAGGCAACTCATGAAGTGTGCAGCCGTGACTCACTTGAAATTTCTTATAACCTTTCCCTTTTATCATAGAAGGGTTTCTCTTTCTCACCATTGCGGACGTTACTAAGATGCCTTACTAAGGGTGATAAAACCTTATCACTTTTAGGGGTGTTATGGGATAATTATGGCAATGATGATATTGTTCGGCAATTGAGTGTTTATAGTGCACATTAACCTGTAACTTATCTGACAGGTTTTGTGTGGTGCCCCCCTTTGCAAATCTGAGCCTTGCAACCATTTTATCATCTCATACTTCTTCAGTTGTGATGGTTTGTTCCGCTTAATTTATTCCGTATGTGAAACTTTTAATCATTTTATAAATTTTTTTACCAAGGATTATGAAGCCAAGGTCATCATCATAAGTAAATTGAAATATTCTTATTTAATAAAGGAGAAATTAAATGAGAACCGGAGGAATTAATTTAGGAGATCTTGTTTCAGAAAATGGTTGGAACTTTCCTTCTTTGACCATGAGCCACATCTGATACATTACATCCTTCAAAAATAAGGTTTTGTGGATGATGCTCATTATGATATGCCCATAATCTATCATGTCGAAGGTCGAAGTTTACATTTTGGTCGGGCTGAGTTTTCACTTGTAATTGCGCTTCGTTTTGGAACTATTAGTTTTTTATTATGGAGGTAAGATCATGTTAATTTTATATCAAGGGTATTACCTAACAAAGTCGGTGTTAAGGTTATCAACCTAGACCTAGTTGGTGTTATTGAGGATGAAAAGCTATTTGGTGATTTAAGTGACGAAGATGCAGTACGGGTTGTCTTTTGTTATCGTTGGAGGTGATTTTCATGGGTAGGTTACTAGTGGACGAAATTGATGATAGTCACATGCGTTTGGTTGAAAACATTGATGAATGGAATGTTTTCCCATGAGGGAGTACATATGGAGGCATTTATACGACCAGATTCTCAATGTGGTATCAAAACACAAATGGGAACACCTGAAGGAACTCAATAGATCACATAATTATATTCCAAGTTATGTGCTATCTAGGTTTGTTTGGGCTTTCAAGGTCAGTCTTTTGTTTTTTTATTCTTATAAACACATTCATATAATTTACCCCCTTTGTTATATTGTATACCTTTTGATAGATATGGATTCTGGAGTCTTGTGTACAAAGCATTTTATGGTGGCATAAAGAACCGAATGTTATACCAAGGGCATTTGCATGGTCAAAGAAGGAAATATTTAATAGAGCCGATTATAAATTTTTATTTGGCAAGGTAATACAATTTATTAATAATGTTTCGTTACTGGCATTTATTTCAAACTAAATCGGTTATGGTGATGAAATTTTGTAGGAATTTAAGGTGAATACTGATTTGACAGCAACAATATCCGAGCTCAAAAGCGATTGGTATATTAACTTTCGTGACTTTTTTATGGTGTATTTACCAAGGAATCCTCCAATTATATACAATGATCTTTATGAAGATTACCTAAATAAGTTATCTGCCTCTCGAAAGCGAGCAAAGATAGCTACCACGGATTTACCTATTATACCTAGGTGTGACAGTAGTTGCTTGATTAAAGAAATAAGACTAAAGGATAATGTGATTACCTAGTTGAACACACGCGTTTTCAAACTTGAGGCTATTATTCAAGTTAGTTAACCTAACAACACTTTTTTATTCGTATCTTTATAAATTTCCACCATAATTGTTTAATAAATTCTTTATAAATTGCAGGTGTTAGGCCATGAAAGAAACGTTGGCTATAGGGTACAGAACTTCATATAACTAAACATTGTGATTGTGTTTCCTATTAGTATCTATCTAATAATTAATTTTTTAACAGGATGACTTGGACTCTAGTCAATATTTTGTTACCTTGAACAAATAATTCTGCGCAGAACTAAAAAAGGAATTTATTGAATTAACCGGCTCTCCTCTATTTGGTATTTTTCCATCAAGGCAAGATCAAAATTCTGAAGACGATGTTCTTAAGGTACTGGAATTAATTTAATTTGCATTTGTATCCCCCTAATAAACGGAAACATATTTAAACACATCGGTTGGACACATGAATATCTTATCCAAGAAGAAATAATATTGAGGACTAAACAAGAAGAAAGTTGGCGTTTACAAGAACAGAAGATGATGGAAGAGGTGTTTGTGAAGAGGTTGAAGGAGGAAGTTATGTTATGTGTTGAAAAAGAAAAGGTGGTAAATTATGAAAGGGAAGAGAATAAAAGAAGACATGCTCTTATGAATTCAGATCATTAGAAGGCATCTACCTCTAGGATTAGCAACTGTGAGAGGAGTCAATGCTCTAGTGATTTTTTAGCTTACTATTGGGGTGCGGCCTAGGCCATGGCCGAAAAGGATAGAGAGTCCAATCACTTATCTGATCAAGATATGACTCAATTTCTTAAAGATTTTAAGCCTTGGGCCGAGGTATATATATACTAGTTTCTTGTATAAGATTATCGATAATTTTTTAAGAAATTCTAATTTACTTGTATTATTTGTGAAGGAACTTTCACGTCCTAACAAGGCCACAGATAGAGTACATCTAACAGATGATTTTGACATCTATCTCGGTCAACAGGGCCTACTGCGATGTAGGTTTCCTTGGTGCAAAGATGTTTATGTTGACCGAAGGTTTTGGGAGAGTTTAGTGTGCTTAGATCCTGCTAAGAAAGGTTGGATAATGGATGAGGTAATTTTATATAAAACCCTTTGTTCATATATTGATCATGTATTCTCATATAATTAATTTATAGTTTATCTTTGTTAACATCACATGAAATTGTGGGTCAATTACATGTGGCATGTTAGACCTGTTGAGGCTGATTGGGCGATGGTTGGTGCTTATTTTGTTCACATTCTCTTCCGTTAAGTATTAACGAGGGTCTAAAAAGAGGCATTGTTGTCTTTTTGCTGCCACAGGGATGTATCGTGAACCTTTGTTTAAAAAAATTACATTATTATTCGTAAAAATATTTAAGATTTTTTTACAAATTTTTTTAAAAATCGCACTTTTTAAAATCTTAATTATTTGAAAAATATTTATATTTGTTTTGTACTTTTTAAATTTTAAAAAAAAATAATTTTTTACGTTATTATTCGTGAAAAAAAATAAAAAAATTTTACAAAACTTTTAAAAAAAAATTCGTATTTTTTAAAATCTTAGTTTTGTAAAAAAAAATTAAAAATTTCGTATTTTTTAAAATCTTAATTTTTAAAAAGTATAAAAAAATTTTAAAAAGTTTTGTAAAAAAAGTGCGAAGTTTTTTATAAAATTTAAATTTTTTTCAAAAAATTAAGATTTTAAAAAGTGCGATTTTGTTCTTTAAAAAAATTTTGTAAAAAAATCTTAAATCTTTTTACGAATAATAATGTAAAAAGTTATTTTTTAAAACAAAATTAAAAAACAAACAAAAACTAAAAAAAGTATTTTTTTTTTTTAAAACAAAGTTTCACGATACATCCTTGTGCAAGCAAAAAGACAAAAATACCCTCCTTTTAGACCTTCGTTAATACTTCACGGAAAACAAATTTGCACCGTTAGTCCCCAGGGATGTACCGTGCCTAAAAATTTTTGCACCGTTAGTCCAGGGGATGTATCGTGCCTCAAAACATTGACGGAGGGATGTGTTTTGGGCAAATTTTTAACGAGGGACGTGAGACAGTTTTTTGAGAAACCACAGGGATGATTTTTGCGCTTCCCTCAATTTTAAAAGTTAAAAAAGTTTTTTTTTAATTATAAACAGTTACAAATCTTAAAATTTGTGTGTGTTTTAAGTGGGTCGTCAGCCCGACCTATAGAACCAAAATGCCATGCCTCGACCTTCAACGATCGATACACCACTACAAGATCGATTGACAACCGACTCGGTCGACCGACCTTGTAGCGAGTAGCCTAATCAAGGCCTAAATAACCAATGATAATAATCATATTAGTTAACCAACTGGGCTAGCTTAGTTAGCCAACAAGGGTATTCTTGAGTATGTAAGTTCTCCATCAATCTAAATGTTATGGGTTCAAACCCTGTTGTAAGCACGTGTGAAATATATTATGAGATATGTACTTTGTGAAAAAAATTGTCGTGTTAAAAAAAAGAAATAATAATAATAATAATATAATCATCATCTTAGTTAAATTACCTAAATAATCAAGGATGCAGTTTTTTTATTTTATATTGAGTTCAAAATGGAAATGCAGATATGCTCCTTATGGTTTTCTCAGATTGTATGTTTAGTCCTTACATTTGGAAAGTGCATGCGACCTCCATATGAGAAAACTTTCGTTGCACTCTTAGTCCCTGGCCAAATTGAAATGACCGAAATACATTCGTCTTCATCCTCTTTGTATTTCTACCCAGATTTTTTTTATTTTAAATAAAATTTATTATGTTCATGCCATTTATTAGTTCACAAACCCTAAGGAAACCACAGGGAGCATTTTTTAATTTTTCTTTATTTTTTAATTTTTTTTAAATATGTTTTTTTACGTTATTATTCGTAGAAAAATTAAAAAAAAATTTACAAAATAAAAAAAATTCGTACTTTTTAAAATTTTAATGTTTAAAAAAAAAATTGTTCATAATTTTAAATTTTATTTTTTTTTAAAAAAAAAAAAAAAAAAAAAAAAATTAAAAAAAAAATTTTAAAAAAATTTTTATTTTTTTTTTTTAAAAAAAAAAAAAAAAAAAAAAAAATTAAAATTTTGTTCATACTTTTAAATTTAAAAAAAATAATTTTTACATTATAAATTAAAAAAAATTACGTTATTAGTAGTAAAATAAATTTAAATTTAAAAAAAAGAAAAAAAATTTCACTTTTTAAAAAAAGTTAAATTTTTTCGTACTACTTAAATTTATAAAAAATTTATTTTATAAAAAAAAGTTATTTTTTTCTTGAGAAAAAAATTAATTTTTTTTCCGTCTGAAAAAGTAAAAAAATGTATAAAACCGTTTTACATTTTAAAAAAGTAAAAAGGTTTTACTTCTTTTATTTTTTCTTAACATTTGAAAAAAAAACAACTTTTTTCGTAAGAAAAAATTTAAATGTTTTTTTAAAAAAAAAAAAAATTAAACATTACTAATTTTTTTTTTCAAAATTAAGATTTTAAAATGTACGAAATTTTTTTAAAAATTTTGTAAACATTTTTAAAACTTTTTTAAGAATAATAACGTAAAAGAATATTTTTTTTTAAATTAGAAAGTACGAAAAAAAATTAATTTAAAAAAAATTAAGATTTTAGAAAGTACGATTTTTTTTAAATTTGTTTAAAATAAAAAAAATCTGGTTATAAACACAAAGAGGATGAAGACGAGGGTATTTCGGTCATTTCAATTTGGTCAGGGACTAAGAGTGCAACGAAAGTTTCCCCACAGGGAGGCCGCTTTCACGTTCGCAAATGTGGGGACTAAAAATGCAATCTGAGGAAACCACATGGAGCATATATGCAATTCCCTCTTAAAAATATATATATGTATATTTTATTGGCGAGAAATATTATATCCACATAAACTTTACAAAAAATTATCCATATAATAAGGTATAGTAAAATGATTTGCTAAAAAAGAAGAGTTGGTAAAGGAAAAAAAAATGAGAGGGGCCAAATGTGATGCCACATCATTGTGTAAAAGTTTATTTGTATATATTATGTAGATGTAGCAACCCTCTTTATTGGTGAAGACAAATTGTCATAAAAAAAACAATAAAGTAATGATCTTATGTGTTTAGGTGTGATACAAAATTAATCATACAAATCAAATAGCAAAATTAATCTTGTGTATAGGTCTTTGGTTATAGCAATTGGAAAAAAAGAAAATAGTAATGAAGTTTACGAGTTTCAATACAAAATAAACATTTATTCTACTAAAAGATTAAGTCTCTTAGAACATTCATTATGGTGGTTTATGAATAGGTCTAAAACTTCTTGAAGAGATTCATAAATGAGAAACCATTTCAATCCTAGGTGGAATAAAAAGGTCTAAAATTTTGAAAATGTCTAAACTATTTTAATTTCTTTCTTATTTTTTTTTATAAATGTTAGTTGTGTTTTATGATATGAAAAGCTTTATAAATAAGTTTATCCATAATAGAAATAGGTTTATAACATGTAAAAGTTTATAATTTAATGATATATTAACTGTATAAATCTTTTAAAAAGTTTATCAGATGCCCTTATTTGGGAGGGACTCATAATTGTTGAACATTCAATGCAGATGGCTTATAAGCACGAAGTTAGACTTGGCCCTATTTTATAGAAGCTGAAGTATTTGACACTTGTGTTGATTTATCTAGATAGTGTTCAGTGGGCTGACTCACGAAGCCACCACCTTCATACATGTGTCATGTTTTAGGCTAATAGAAACGGGGGAGGATTTTCTAAGATTGATCAAGTTAGATAATTTTCAGCCATTAAATTTGATTAAATGGCCAAAATCAAATGATAATAACCAACTTCTTTTTTAATCTTAACCATTGGATTTAATCCAAAGGTTAATATTTGTCTAACTTGATCAATCAAGTTGCAAGAACTTGAGAAAATCCTTCCCCAATAAAAACAATAAAATGCACCACGTATTAGGAACTTCAAAATTCTTATCATCGCATAGCAAACATTAGCAATAGGTACTTCGAATCAACGATTTAATAAATTACGAGAAAACTGCATTCGAGATTTACCTTTTAGAACTCGAGAAAATTAAAATTCATTTTTTGAACGTGCTAATAAAGTGTTGAAGTTTAAGCGAATAAAAAGTGTTATTAAAATAACCAATCAATGAGTCTATATAAAGATACAACAATAAATGATGTATATCTTTTTATATATATTAAAATAAATGATGTAGTATATCTTTGCAGCGCAGTTTGTTGCGCGTTTAACTTTCACTACTATGTAAATGCTTTATATATATATATAATTTAACAAAGTTGAGAAAAAAAGAAAATAAAATCATTTGTTCATACCTTAATAAGTGATTTTAAACTCTATCTAATATTAGAGGATATGAACTTCCACATGTATTTATCCCTAACAGTTTGTAGTTACAAATTTTCATTTACAACATGTTAATAAATTAACTTTTGATAATTAATAAAACAAATATTTCAAAAGTCTAAATAAAAAAGATGTGTAAACTTAAAAAACTACCTAAGATATCTATAAAAAAAATGCATCCGAAATATATTATAAATAGTTAAGATTAACAAAACATGAAAACAACGACACGACGCGTTCAGTTAAAAATGATCAAATTTTGATTCTGAAAATGTTAAATTTACCTGATTCTCAAATTAAATGTCATATTTTAATTTTAATCACAATATATAAATTACTACGTAACTGTCATATTAATTTATGTTTTAAAACTTTTTTTCTTTTTCTTTTTTTTAAAAGGCATTTTTTTAAACTTATTTGCGTATTAAATAACTCAAGGGGCTTCCAAACTGATTTCTATAGCTAAAGAGTTCGTAATAATTACTGCATCCGTCTCAAAATTATTATTCATTATTTCATTTTAGATTGTCTTAAAATAATTGTTCACTTTCAAAAATAGATAGTGAATTTAGTTTGAGTTTATCATATTACCCTTATTTAAGGTTATTATTACAAACATTAAAGAAGTTTTAAATTAATTTGCTAAGAGTAAAACTATCATTCTGTTAAAAAGTAAAAAAAATCAGTAATAAATGCATTTTTTCTAAACTATATCATAGCGTTTGGTACGTCGCAATGAGAGTTGGAATGGAAAACACACATTACGGCAGAATGAAAAATCATGTTTGTTTACAATAATGGAATGTAATGACTTATTGCATGCAATCACTCATTACATCAAAACCATCATTTTCATTTATTAGGGACCCTTTTTTTTTCCATTACGTCTTAGAATGAAATGATAATTACATAAAAACCCTTTTATTAATTACCCATCAAACAAAAAAACATATTTAACAAAGTCTATTTTAGTTTTTTTTATTATCGATTAAATTCCATTTTATTTTTGCAACCAAACATAATTACAATCGTGATGCGTCATTCCATTACTTCATTTATTCCATTACGATGTTCATTCCATTCCGTCACTACTTCATTTCGTCATACCAAACAGACCCTATGTTTTTGTTTGTGAACAATAATTTTGAAACAGAAAAAGAATCTCGTTTATTTTCAATAGTAAAATGTTCTCTATAAATATCAAGCATCATGCATGTGAACACCATATCATTCCTTCCGAGGCTAGCTAAACATTTTCCTAGGAGCATACAAAAACATAAAAAAACAGTATCATATTAAAAATGAGTGGCAAAGGTGGTGGAGGTGGCGGCAAAGGGGGTGGAGGAGGAGGCGGTAAAAGTGGCGGGGGTGGAGGTGGAGGTGGAGGTGGGAAAGGTGGCAGCAGCTCGGCTAAAGGTGGTGGTGGTGGTGGTGGTGGCTCGTATTCGGTGGTGGAAAGGGCGGGGGGTGGATCGGGTTTAATGAATGGCACCCAGGTGGTGGTAGTTTATTATATTTAAGGGCTGGTTTTGAGAGCAACCCCAATAGGTTATTTTGATGGCCTTCATGGTTGAGTTCCATGTGTTGATTCTCCATACACAGTCGGCTAAAGGTGGTGGTGGTGGCGGTGGCAAGGGCGGGGGAGGATCGGGTTTCATGAAGGCACCAGGTGGTGATGGTTCTTATATATCAAGGGCTGGTTTTGAGAGCAACCCAAAAGGTTATTTTGATGGCCTTCATGGTGGTTCCAAGGGTTGATTCACCTCCACATGTAGATGTGGTTTATGATGTATAATAATAATATAAGGGAATAATCACCTCCAAATGTAGATGTGGTTTATGATGTATAATAATAATATAAAGGAATAATGTAAGGTCTTGTCGGCCACCTAGTTGTGTGGTGTGACTATTATATCTTTTTTATTGTATTATAAATAAAAGCGTACCTCCACTAATAATTTGTGTAATTTTAAAGTTTAATTTGAGATAATTCTCTTTCTATATATCTTTTGAAACATAATTGTTTCTGAGTAGCAAATCATTATCTTGATAGAGTCCATTATCATCAATTCATCGTTTGACTAACTAAATAACCATTCATCATATATTCATATTCCATTATGGGTAATCTTCGATCATTACAAAATAACCATTAATTATTTAAATAAAAAATCAATGCATATGGAGTCGACTAATATCATCCTTTTGAAATTATCTACCAATCAATATTATCTACCATGTGAATTAGTCGACTAAAAAGTCAGAAATCATGACTATAAAAAAAACAATATTGGTAATGAAAAATATATTTAATCTATCTGAAAGTCATTTGATTAATTATCAGAATTTATACTACTATTATTTTAAATTAATATTTGTGTGTGCGATATATTGCATTTTCACATTGGATGAATCTATACTAGATATAAAAGAGATTGATATCTCTCTTATTAATTATTTAAGTAATACATATTTGTATGCTCATTGTACAAGCTATCTATACTCAAGGTTATAAATAGCGTGAAGCGTGGCGTAGCGGCATAGCCAAGCCTCAAGCTTTAGCGTGAGGCGTTGCGTCATAGCGTTTTTAAGGCGTGACTCAAGGCGGCAAAAAATATTTATAGAGTGGTCAATATTAGTTAGCTACTAGGATTAAAATTGAGTAACGGGGTTACTAAGCCCGAATCCCATACAACCCAAAGCATAAATACTTGTAAATAAGCTCAAATTCATGAAATTTTTTAAAGCTTCAAAAAAACTCACGCTATAGCGCGCTATGGCGCCGCTATTTAGAACCCTGTCTATACTACATAATTAAGTAAACATATTTAAGTAATACATATTTATATGCAAATTATAAAACTTGAATTGAATGTTGTCATTATGATCATCTCCACTATTAATTTAATAGAAAATGTTCAAAAATAATTAAACTTTATACATTGAAGTCCAAAATTAATATGAAATGGTTTGTCATAAAGTTATTCTCTAAAAATTTTCGTCATGCATGAAGACGTTATTACAAAATAATATGTAATCGAAAAATATTGCTCGTCAAAAATATGATTACATGGTACCCACAGCCGCATTGCGCGAACATGATGCTGTGGGAGCAACCAAATTAGGAATTTAGGAGGGAAAATGACGTGTTAGATTTGTTAGCCCGTAATTACACGATGCATTTAGAATCATCTATTACTTGTGTCGTATGATGATTTTAGATGTGGGCTTAGCCCAATACAAATATACATCATATAATTACGGGCTAACAAGATTATTAGTATCCCTCTTGTCAAATTTGGCTCAACATATATATATGGCATGCAGTTCGATTTCTTAGGATTTCAGTTTCAAAATTTATTACCGAGTCAAGAAAATTTCAAATCTTGGCGGTTGATGCTTTTATGTTTTCAAGAAATTTGGGACATCAATCGAAGGCTTGGTTATCTCGCATGTACATATGGACGAGGTAAGCTCAATAGATCGACAACACGTACAATCATTCTTATATATGAAACTGCTTATGTTTGGGTAATATGGCAACATGATCTATGAAACCGTTTGTTAATGTTTGTGTATGTTTTAATCTTGTATATATATAAACGAGAATTAATATTATACATGTTTCATTTCTCTTTTCTTGTTCGCTTATCGGTTAAGATATTTTGTTGTTGTTTTAGTTGTTGTTTATCGGTTAAGATATGTGTCCGTGCTAGTTCGCTTTTTCTGTGTGTACCTTTATTTCATTTCTTGTTATGTAATAGTCGATCCAATTGTTCGGTTAAACTTAATTTAACAAACACGAACAAGCTAGCCATGTTCGTGTTCGGTTGCAGCCCTAGCTGGAGCTCCTTCTCCTCCTCCACCACCGCCTTTGTTCAAGGGACATAGTTTGTCAATAACTGACTCTTTGCTAAACCGAAATTCCAACAAGCTGAAACCTTTGCTTTGGTCAAGTCTAAAGTGTGTGGAACAAGGAAGTTTGTGGGCTGAGATACAAAATCCTGATGAAGCACAGTAAGCGTTGTTCTCTATCGTAAGTAAACAATGTCTCCCACCAAGTGTTACTTCATTTTCTTATGGTTTATGCAACATTAATTAGGGTTCTCGAGATTAATATGTCAGAACTCGAGTCTCTCTTTTTAAGAGAAAGCCGAGAAGAAGAACAAGCGGCGGCAAGATTTTTACCTCCTCAGGTATTATTTGCTAATAAATAATAAATCTGATATCGTACAATACGTAAAACATAATCCAATCAATTAATCTTCTCCCTTTTAATTGTCACGATTGCTGTTTTTTAATCTGAAGTGTTAAATCGAGATGGAAACAGAATGAGCTTGAAACTCCAAATACATTGTATTTTTTGTAGATCGACCGTGAGAGAGCACATAACTGCACAATCATGCTTTCAAATGTCAAAATACCATTTAATG
>BQNB010030604.1:0-54732 GCA_026074375.1 Tanacetum coccineum | reverse complement strand
AATTGCTTTTGTGAAAAATTGCTTAACCTGTTTCTCAACTTATAGCCTGTTCTTTTAGCTTATTTCTGGTTCTCATTTGCTTATTAGGTTAGTTCTAGGATGGTCATAGCTTATTTAGTTCTAGTTTTAAGCTTAGTCAAGTTTTCTAGCTAGCTTAGTATAAGTAAAAAACCATATCTCTTTTTAGCCTAATCTGTTATATTTTAAGCCACTTTTCAGCTTATTTACTAGTATTCAGAAAAGTTGTTTTCACAAAAAGAGTTTATTTTTAGCTGTTTTTAAAGTTTGCTTTTTAAAGTTTTTCTACAAAAAATAAAAAGGGAAGAGAGGAAATCCAGGGTGAGCAAGTCTCGAACCCTGGACCTCAACCCTCCTCAACCTTTATAGCAACATAACACCACACACACTCACCACTGCGCCCTTGGGACTTTTACGTCCAAGGGTGCATCTTTAATTCTTTTATGCCCTTTTTGAATTTTCTTTTCATATAAGCACTCCGAGTGCTGTTTAGGCTTATTTAGGCTTATTCGTTTAGCTTATTTTCTAGCCCTTATTTTTCCTGCAATCTTTGCACCCTTAGCTACTTTTAGAAATTTTTATAGAATTTTTTAAGTAAGATTAGTACTTTTAATCATTTATCTTCATTAAAATTTTTAAAAAGTCATAAAAATAGAAAATTAATCAAAAAATTAATTTTCTTTTTCTGAAAATTTTCTTTTTTTGAAAATTTTCTTTTGTCATTTAGGATTTATAAAAAATAAATTTTCTTCCGTAGGGTTAATATTTTGAAAGTTCAATTTTTAAAGAACAGGATTCGATCCCCGTTCTCGTTTTTTTTTCATTTTTAAGCTTTAACCACTCTCGGTTTAGAATTTCCTTAGCATTTTATTTTTAAATAGTCATTTAGGATTAGAAAAAGTTTAGAAAAGTATTTAGGGTTTTAATTTTAGTGCTCTAGCTTATTTGCCATATTTTATTTTATTTCCCGTTATCGTTTTTTTTCGTAGTTAAATTTAATTATCCCTTTATTTGCTCACTATTAGGATTTTAGAAAACAAGTCATCTTCGAACAAATTCAAGTCATTGTCCAAATAACAAACGAGGTCTCAATTTCATAAGTCTTTGGTAAAACGACCCGGTAATCACTTACCGGTTAAACGTGTAGTATTTTTGTAAGATTTTTCCTACTACCTTTGTCCTCAAGGGTAGTTTTGGAATTTTCCATACTTTATATTATTATACGTATTAAAACTATATATCAAGTTTTTGGCGCCGTTGCCGGGAATTTGTGATTAAGATTCCTTCATTTGCATTTGTCGATCGTGATTTGAAGAACTTTTCGTCTTCGAAAGTTACGCTTTTGAGAAAAAATCAAAAATACAAAAAAATTAAAAATATAAAAAGTAAAAAATATTTTTCTTTTCTTTTTAGTATAAGTAGAAGATTAATAAAAAAATACAAAAATATTTGATCTTCCGGATTTTTCAATTTTTCTTGTGAATTCGTGAATATAAGAAATAAAAATTTTACAAACTTGGTAAAAGAACACCAACAAATAATACTTTCAACTGAAGTATTATCCATCAATAAGTTCCCGAACCAAAGATTCAAAAAAAATTACCGTTTGTGTCACTTACGAAAAAGGCGCACCTCTTTACGATTTAGAAATGTACCGAATGATGTTATTAAGCTTATGATGTTTCCATATTCGCTTGAGGGAAACGCAAGATTGTGGTACGAGAAAGAACCACCTAATTCGATCTTGACTTGGAAGGATCTCGTAACCAAATTTGTGAATCAATTTTTCGCTCCTTCGAAAACCACTCACTTAAAGAATGAATTTCTCGTTTTACACAAAAATTCGAGGAAACTTTTAGTGAAGCATGGGAACGATTTAAGGAAATGCTTAGAGCTTGTCCTCACCACGGATTTACGGAGTTAACTCAAGTTGATACCTTTTATAATGGTTTAAACGAGAACGATCAAGACTCCTTAAATGCCGCGGCGGGTGGAAATCTTTTGAGTAAGACGACTAGAGAGGCTTTGAACATAATTGAAAACAAATCAAAAGTTCGTTATTCATGTAATAAATCGAATGTTTCTAGGATGAATACGACTTCTAGGGAAAGTGTTAGTAAGACGGATGAGAGAATTGATAAGCTTGCGGATCAACTTTCGACCTTAGTTGAGATTGTTTCTAAAAAAGTTGTCACTCCCGCTCCGGTTAAAGCGGTTGAGGAAATTTGTGTTACTTGTAGTGGGCCTCCTGTCTTGGATACAATGTCCTAATTTCCGATAACAATCATCTAGGGTTTTGTGCGGCAACAGGGCGCTCGACAATCAAGGTACCCTCCGAACCGTGTTAGTAATCAAATCGGCACCACCCAGGTTTTGCTCCGGATGCAAAAACAATGGTCAAAATAGGACAATAATAATCAAGGTCAGGGATAATTTTATCGGGAAATAATTTCACGGGGAAATAAGGTTTTCAAGCTCAAAACAATCATGCTCCAAATTTTCAAAACCAACCTTTTCAAGTTCCTAATAATCATGTCCAACAAGAATTTTCAAATGAGTTTTCAAGTTACAAGAGAACTAATCATCAAATAATGAGAAACATGCAAAATCAAATCAATTCGTTGAAAGGAGAAGTTAAGAATGAAATTCAAAACAAGATGAAGACTCAACAAGCGTCTTGATGAATCAACAATGTTTTTCAACTATTTGCAAAATATGTTAAGTGGATTCTTCCAAAACCAAGCCTCAACTTCGGGTACTCTTACGAGTAATACCATTCCAAACCCGAAGGGTGAGATGAAAGCGATCACTACTCGAAGTGGTGTTGCTTACGAGGGACTCTCGATTCCTACTAATCCTTCTCTTAAAAAGGTAGTGGAACGAGAAACCGAGGAGACAACAAATAAAGAGCAATCAAATTTTCCTAGGGAAGTTACCGCCACATCCCACCTCCGGTTAATCCCATTCCGATTCTCGAACCCAATGTTCTGAAGACTTTACCTAAGCCGAATATTCTGTATCCTTCACGACGTAATGATTAAAAGTTCCGTGAAAAAGCTTTTTATCAAAAAGAGAAGATTTTTCAAATGTTCCAAGATTTACACTTTGACATTAGCTTCGCAGACGCTTTGTTTTTTAGGCCAAGATTTGCTCCTACGATTAGGAATTTGCTCATGAATAAGGTGAAGTTGCTTGAGTTAGCTAAGATATCGTTGAACGAAAATTGCTCGGCGATGCTCCTCAAAAAGCTTCCCGAAAAGCTAGGAGATCCCGGCAAGTTTCTTATACCATGTAATTTCCCGGGAATGGATGTATGTCACGCCTTGGCCGATCTTGGCGCGAGCATAAATCTTATGCCTCTTTCCATTTGGAAAAAGCTTTCTTTACCCGAACTTACACCAACTCGGATGACTCTTGAGTTAGCGGATCGATCTATAACTCATCCTAAAGGACACACCGAAGACGTTTATGTCAAAGTGGGAAAGTTCCACTTTCATACCGACTTTGTTGTTGTAGATTTTGAAGCTGATCCTCGAGTACCTCTCATACTTGGGAGATCCTTTTTAAGAACCGATCGTGCCTTAATTAATGTTTATGGAGAAGAAATAACCCTTCGGGTTAATAACAAAGCCATCACTTTTAATCTAGATCAAACGACGAAATACTCCTCTTCATATGATGATGTGTTGATTAACCGAATTGACATCATTGATGAGGTTTGTGAGGAGTATGCTCCGGAATTGCTAGGGTTTTCTAATAAATCTTTGGGTGGCAATCCCACCCCGATGTTTGAGCCTCTTACTTCCGAATTCATTTTAGAAGAGATCGAAGTTTATCTCAAGGATGATTCGATTTCACCGGAAATTGATCATGCCGATTGCAATTCGGAGGGAGATATTTGCTTAATTGAAAAATTATTAAATAATGACCCGTTTCAACTCCCTCCGATGGACCTAAAGCAAGGAGAAATAATCAAGGCAAACCTTCAATGGAAGAACCTCCGGAATTAGAGTTAAAAGATTTACCATCTCATTTGGAATATGCTTACTTAGAAGAAAACGACAAGTTACCCAGTGATTATTGCAAAAGGTTTAAAAAGTGATGAATAATATGCTCTCTTCTATAGTGCTCACATCTTCTAAACGGGCCATTGCTTTGGAAAATCACCGACATCAGGGTATTGACCTCGTTGTTTGTACACACAAAATCTTGATGGAGGATGATTACAAACCCACGGTTCAAAGTCAAAGACGGGTTAACCTAAAAATTCACGAAGTAATCAAAAAGGAGGTCCTAAAACTTCTTGATGCCGGCATGATTTACCTAATCTCCGACAGCCCATGGGTTAGTCCAGTGCATTGTGTTCCAAAGAAAGGAGGAATAACTGTTGTTGCTAATGAAGAGAATGGTTATCCCGGGACCGTTTAGTTTACCGGGTGGCGAGGTTGTATCGACTATAGGAAATGAAATGAAGCGAGTCAAAAAGATCATTTTCCATTGCCGTTTATGGATCAAATGTTAGAAAGATTAGCCAGAAATGAGTTTTATTGTTTTCTAGATGGATTTTCGGGCGATTTTCAAATACCGATAGATCCCCAGGACCAAGAGAAAACTACTTACACATGCCCGTATGGAACTTTCGCGTACCGTCGCATGCCTTTTGGCTTGTGTAATGCTCCCGGTACTTTCCAACGGTGTATGATAGTCATATTCCATGGACATGATCGAAAAGACTATGGAAGTGTTTATGGACGATTTCTTGGTTTTTGGGGATAGTTTTGATTCGTGCCTCTCTCTAATTTAGAAAAGATGCTGAAAAGGTGTGAAGACACGAATTTAGTTCTTAATTGGGAGAAGTGCCACTTTATGTGTAGAGAAGGAATTGTGTTAGGACATAAAATTTTGAAGTCAGGAATTGAGGTAGATCGTGCTAAAGTCGATGTTATCGCTAAGCTCCCTCACCCGACTACCGTAAAAGGTGTTAGGAGTTTCCTAGGTCATGCATGTTTTTACCGACGTTTTATCCAAGACTTTTCAAAAATAGCTAGACCTATGACTCATCTTCTTGAGAAGGAAACACCGTTTGTGTTTTCTAAGGATTGTATTGATGCTTTTGAGACTCTTAAAAAGAAGCTTACCGAAGCTCCGATCTTAGTTGTCCCAGATTGGAACCTACCTTTCGAACTTATGTGTGATGCAAGTGATTTCGCGATTGGTGCGGTTTTAGGACAACGAAAGATGAAGCACTTTCAGCCTATACATTACGCTAGTAAGACAATGACCGAAGCTCAAATTCATTACACTACGACGGAGAAAGAAATGCTTGCCGTTGTGTATGCTTTTGAAACGTTTCGACCATGTCTTATCTTATCTAAAAGCATAGTGTATACGGATCACTCGGCTTTAAAGTACCTTATGAATAAACAAGATGCCAAGCCGAGGTTGCTCCGGTGGGTGCTCCTCCTACAAGAATTTGATATCACCATCCGTGATAAAAAAGGAAGTGAGAACCTCGCGGCCGATCATTTATCTAGACTTGAGAATCCTCATAAGGATGTGTTAGAAAATAAAGACATAAATGAAAATTTTCCTTTAGAGACTCTTGGTGTAATATCTAGTGAAAGTACCCCATGGTTTGCGGATTTTGCAAATTTCCATACGGGGAATTTTATCATCAAATGAATGACGACTCAACAAAAGAGAGGAAGTTTCAAGGACGTTAAACATTATTTCTGGGATGATCCCTATCTTTTTTGAATTTGTGCGGATCAAATCATTCGAATGTGTGTTTATGGGCAAGAAGCTAACGATATCCTCAAAGCTTGTCATGAAGGACCCACCGGGGGCCATCATAGTGCCAATCTCACCGCTCGAAAAGTATTTGATGCCGGTTTCTTTTGGCCGACCATATATCGAGATGCCCATACTATGATCAAATCTTGTGATACGTGTCAAAGACAAGGCAAAATTTCACAACGAGATGAGATGCCTCAAAACGCTATTCAAGTTTGTGAAATCTTCGATGTATGGGGTATCGATTTTATGGGACCTTTTCCGTCTTCACGTGGAAATAAATACATCCTCGTTGTCGTTGATTATCTTTCAAAGTGGGTGGAAGTAAAGGCGCTCCCCACAAATGATGCTCGAGTAGTGGTTAAGTTTTTGAAATCTCTTTTGGCCCGATTCAGAACACCTAGAGCTATTATCAATTTGCTAAAGTAATGTCTAAGTATGGGGTCACTCATCGTCTTGCTACCGCTTATCACCCTCAAACGAGCGGTCAAGTGGAGGTGCCTCTTGGTCAGACAAACTAAATGACACTTTGTGGGCATTTCGTACCGCTTTTAAGACACCAATTGGTTGTACACCTTACAAATTAGTGTACGAAAAGTCTTGCCATTTACCTATCGAGTTAGAGCATAAAGTGCTATTAGGCTTTGAAACATGTTAATTTCGATCTTAAAACCGCGGGTGATTACCGGAAGCTTCAACTTAATGAACTTAATGAGCTTCGGGATCAAGCTTACGAAAATTATTTGATATATAAAGAGAGGACAAAGAAGCTTCACGAATCAAAGATCAAAAACCGCATTTTCAATGTTGGTGATCGAGTTTTACTCTTCAACTCTCGTCTAAAGATATTCTCGGGAAAGCTTAAAACTCGTTGGTCAGGACCTTTCACCATCACAAAACTTTTTTCCATACGGAACCATCGAGTTATCTCAAAACTTTAAGGTGAATGGTCATCGTGTGAAGCATTACTTCGGATGGGACTTACCACCCAAGGTATTTCATGATCTCCAAACTTTCTCTAAGGACGAATAAATTCGGGGATCGAGCCAAGCTATGTGACTCGGTTACCAAAAACAAAACGCTTCGTGGGAGGCACCCCATGTTTATCTTTCTATCTTCTTTCTTATTTCTATTGTGATGTGAAGAGGCTTGTACTCTTCCGATTCTTGTTGTTTGTACTTGTGATTTTTTGTAGGATTGACCCAAAATTTTTGAAGACTCTCGTGTTCGGTGTTTTGTCCTGGTTCACTCGAGCTTCCTAGCCTTTGCTTGTCATTAGTTTGGGGAAATCCGATATCCTAAGATTATTATCGACTAACATTTATCTTTTAGCATACTTGATAAACGGCTTGAGATTTTTGTATTACTTTCTTCATCCTTGGATTATGCTTTTCGATTTTTGAGTTTGTATGGGGGGGGGTTTTTTTAAGTCTTAAGCTTAGTTATCATTGGGACAATGTTTAATTTTTGTATGGGTAGTATATTCTCGATATGATTGATCTACGTTTTTCCCGTTGTTCTCACGTTACCCCGTTTTCTTACAAAAAAATTTTAAAAAATGAAAATATTTTCAAAAGTGTCAAAAAATAAAATAGTGTTTTGTCTACCAATTTTGCTTTCCTACTGTGGTTAGAATAAGAATAACTATTTTGAACCCCGATCGAGCTTGTTGAGCTCTAGCTTGCTCCTTAACTTTTAGGCTAAGCGTTCGCAGAAATTCGCGAAGAACGAAAAATGATAGGGTTAAGTATGAGTTGGATGCTAAACAAGGATTATTTGGAAATCTTAAGAGCTCATGTATGTAATTTGTGGCTTTTTCTCCCATAAGCTCTTAACCAGACTAATCATACGTGCTATGTTTGGAGATTAAACTTAAATCAACAAATTTTATGTAGTTAATAGCAAAAAATTTTGTCTTAGTTCAAATTTATACTTGAATTTTTCAAAAAGAAGTCTTCTCCATATAAAGTATCTTTTAAAAAATAAATAAATAAATAAATAAAATTTGAAATAATGAAAAATGAAAAAAATTATAATAAAGAATAATTATAAACTGTGGGCTGATAAAAGTTTGTTGTATCTTGCCGTCTCACAACCGATGTTACAGCCTTCTAAAGAAAAAGCCCATAAGAATAAAAATCCAAGACTGATAAAAGTTTGCTGCATCTTGGGCTCAATAAACCGATGTTGCAGCCTTCTAAAGGTCGAGGGTTACTAATTGGCATAAATGATATGTTTAATATTAAGTTTGAATTAATAAAAAGATCTTTTTTTGTTAAATTTAAATATGCTTTTGAACTTTGACTATTTCATTTTAAGTTTTTAAATAAGCTATGTATATACGGGAAACCTGAGAGTTTTTGAAACCTAAGGTCCGTGAGTCCCGATACTAGTCTCTGTGGGGTGTCAAAAGCCTGGTCACTTAGCCGCAAGGTTGGGATGTGCCGAGACGAAAGTCGTTACATGGGATGATCTCGCCTTCAAACTCATTATTCTCGGGTGGAACGTGAAGCATAGAATTTTGAAAAATGTTGATCCATGGTTGAAATTCAAAATAGCACATTCACCTAAGATATAATAATTATCGGGAGTGAAAAGTTCACAAGTTGCAAATATGAGTAGTAATAGCATCTTTACTGATATTTAGCGGTGATTTCGTTTTAAGCTTGGTTTGGGAGCAAGTGAAAAGTCGGGGACGATGAATTTATCCTTTTTGGGGCATTCTCGGATCGAAATGCATCTTGTTCTATGATCCCTAACGGTTATGGAAATAACGAAAGTCGGAATATTCTAGTTAGTTGCTAAAAAAATCATAAAAATGGAAAAAGTTTTGAAAAATGGGAAAATGGGGTGTTTTAAAGCTTGTGATTTCTTAACTCTCCCCACAAAAGTCTTTGCTACTTTTCAAAGATTTAGTTTGGGGAAGTTTTGAGGTATTTGGTTTTAGAGCATATAACATTGCGTGAGGACACGACAATCGCTTAGTTTGGGGAATTTTGATATGTGAGAAATCACATATCCTTTTTATACCAAAAATGGCCTTAAAATGAACAAATTGTGCAAATTATGCTTGTATATTGCTTGTTTTGTCATTTGTGATGTGTAGGTACGGATAATGCAAAAATCACAAGAAAAACGGTCAAAAAACCGGTTCAAACTAGTTAACACGGGAACGGATAGAGTACACAAAGAGCCGGAAAGTTTCTAGCAAAGGTCAACAAAGTCAACCTCGGTCAACCCTTTGTCAACCCACTAAAATACAAAACCCTTAAATCTCCAAAAACAGCCCCTCAATGTTAAATAAATTTCACAAATGATCCTTATACATTTAACACCGTTAGTCCTTTTTAATTAAAAAGACTAACGGTCGTTAGCCATATAACCAAATCCATTTAACCTTTCACCTTTTAACCCGAGCCCAATAAATCACAGCCCAATTCTTTTTAATCCCGAGCCCAAGTCAACCCATCTAAACCCCGGGTCAAACATAAACGTATAAAAGTAAAAAATAAGCAAGAAAAGTTGTTGTTACTGTTCATCATCGTCCCAAGTAATTAACCCTGCATCAAAAACAAAGGGTAAAGTTCAATTAATGATGTGGAACAAAGATTCGAGTACCAAGCTTATAGTCAGCATTAAAAGTCACCACTAGGCTTTGATGGTCAATGAGGACAAGGGGAGACACGTGGGCTCAAGGAACACACTCCAAAAGGGGTTTTTGCACTTAAAACTCCTCCCACCCCCCTCTTCTCCCCCCCCCTCCCACTCCCCTAGTGCAAAAGAAACACACAACTCCAAAGATATGGGATTGCCAGCTTGGCAATCCGTGTGCTTACAATTTGATCCAAGGGCTACAAGAGGGCATCTAATGATTGGCAAGGATTCAAGGGTTAAGATCAAGACTGAAAGGAGCGTGTTTTCCATAAGGACTAGAAGCTTCTTCAATCCTATAAATACAAGACCTTTCTTCCTTCACAGGATTTATCTAGTGTAATTTAGTGTTAGCCTTTGTGTAAACATAGTTTTATTTTGTAATTTTTAGCCTTCCTTAATGTCATTTTATAATATTTGTAATCTATTTTTAAAGCATTGTAATTAGTTTTATTAATGAATTGTAGTTCACTTTTATATATTATGATTTTATTTGCTTTTCACTTAACAATGATAATGGTTAATTTTAAGCTTTCACTTATTCTAATAAGCTCTCAATCAGTTGTCATATCTCTTTTAAGCTAGCTAATTACTCAACTAAGCTTTCAAAAGCTTAGTTGAGCTTATCTTATTCAAATCTACAATCAAAATACCACAGCTTATTATGGAAGGAAGGTCCCCAGCTACACACCCCACACCCCCCAATAAGGGATGGGCTTCCAGGGACCCCACCAGCTTATCTTAGGATAAGCTGGAGCTTATTGATAGCTCAAAAGAGCATTTATAAGCCTTGTTTTGTGCAGAGGCAATTGTAAGTTTCCTATTTACATTTTCTAGCTTATTTCTAAATTTTAGCTTATAATTGCTTATTACTTGCTTACTTCTGTTTAGATTAGCTTAATTGTGCTTATTTAGTAGTTTAATGCTTAATATGCTTCATTATTAGCTTAGATCTTCATTTACTCTTCATTTTTATAAAACAGTTTAAAAATCCAAAAATATTAGCATAATCTTGTAGTTTATCATTTCTGCTTATTCAGTAGGTTAAAACTGCTTATTAGGTCTATTATAAGCTGATTATCATCTGGTATCTCTTGTTTGTGCATTAAAACTCATCTTCATAAGCTTAAAATGGATTTTGGACTTTTTAAGGGGTGTTTGGCACAAGGCAGTACTAACTCAAGTTAGTACTGCCAAGGCCATTTGGTCCTTAGGATTGGTTTCAAAATTCATTAGTTGGTTTATATGATAGGATTTAATGCTATTTGTAGCTTTGATTTAGCTTACATTTATAAGAATTAGTTAAAGTTAAGTTCTGCTAGTTTAATCCTAGTTCTATTAGCATCATAAGCTCAAGTCTGTTTTGTTTAGAATAATTTCTCATATTGCATTTAGTTTAGTGTTTAAAAAGTTATAGAAACTAGCTCATTAGGTCTGCATTAGTTAGTTTATAGATTTGGTCATTTTAAGTGCAAACTGCATCAGTAGCTTAAAAAAGACAAAGGTTATTTCAATCTTATTTTCAAATGATCAAAGTAGTTGTTAGTTTGGATTTTCTTAAACTAGTAATTTAGGGCAGTCTTCTCATTAGTTTGAACTTATTTTAGTCTAAATAGCCTATTTAGTCATCTGTTTTTAAGCTTTAAATTAGCTTTCTGTCTTTTATTTTAAAAACCAAAAGTAAGGTAAAATAGCATAAGCAGCTTTTTCATTAAGTTTTTGAGTTAAGCATTTGAGTTTCAAAATACTTTTTAAAAGTGGTTTTATGTATCTTTTTGGCCAGGGTTTAAGATAGTGTAAGCTAAAAGTCCATAAGGATCCTTTAGCTTATCTAAAAATAAGCTCAAAGTCACCTTAATGGACTGTTTGGTTGTCAGTTTTTCATATAGTGCTTAATTGAGGTTTTTAGCTTATTACCTTTAGTTTTTTGCTTAGTCTTAGTTTTTAATAGCTTATTAGGTTGGTTCCTAGTAGTTCATAGCTTATTAGAGTCTAGCTTTAGCTTATTTTGTCTTTTCTTAAAAATCCAAAAACATAGGTGAAAGTTAAAAGAAGATTTTCATTCAGCTTTTTAATTGCTTAATTGAGTTTCAAATTAGTTTTTGATTAAAGTTTTAGATAGTCTTTTAGATAAGCTTTATGTTGGTATTATGATCTTTCTTGCCTTTGCCACATACATGAACTTCATAGTTTATCAAATGGATGTCAAAAGTGCTTTCCTAAATGGTAAACTAAAAGAGCAAGTTTATGTTCAACAACCTTCAGGTTTTGAGAGCACTAAGTTCCCAAACCATGTTTTCAAATTGGACAAATCCCTTTATGGACTTAAACAAGCTTCAAGAGCATGGTATGAAACCTTCTCAACCTTCCTCACTGAACATAAATTTGTGAGAGGAAAGTTAGACAACACACTATTTGTCTCAAAACCAAAACTGATGTTATCTTGGTTCAAATATATGTTGATGATATCATCTTTGGGTCTACAAGCATAAAGCTCCGCAAACAATTTGCTAGGCTTATGACTCAAAAGTATGAAATGAGCATGATGGGAGTCCTCACCTATTTCCATGGATTTCAGATAAAACAATCTAAAAAAGGCATTTCCATCAACCAAGAAAACTATGTCAAGGATCTACTGAAAAAGTATGACATAATTGGTTCATTAGTAAAAACTCCAATGGCACCCCCTAATAATTTAGGACCTGATCTTAATGAAAAATCTATAAATAAGACTCAATACAAAGGTATGATTGGATCTAACTGCAAGCAAACCTGACATTTAATTCTCAACCTGTCTTTGTGCAAGATATCAAGTAAACCCTAAGGAATCTCACCTTATTGTTGTTAAAAGAATTTTCAGGTACCTGAAAGGTACTCCCAATCTTGGTCTTTGGTATCCTAAATGCTTAGGTTTTGATCTAAAAGGATACTCAGACTCTGACTATGTTGGATGCAACATAGACATGAAAAGCACTTCAGGTGCTTGTCAGTTGCTAGGAAGCAAACTTGTGTGTTGGAGTGCTAAGAAACATTAATCTGTAGCTATGTCCTCAGCTAAAGCTGAATATATAGCTGATGCGCGATGTTGTACAAATATACTTTGGATGAAGAGTTAGCTTAGTAACTACGTTAACCTAGAATCACTTCCATTCTTTTAGATGAACAGAAATTAAGATTGGATGTATGAGAAGGAATTATGAAGAGAGAGAACTAGAGATCAAAGAAGGAGATTACCTTGCAAATGAAATGTGCCTTTTTACTCAATGAATCCAACCCACCTCACCTATCCTTGTGAGGTGCTATATGTATCAAAACTAAAGGCTTTCTGCCTTTATAATTCTACTGGTCGAACTGGATTACTTGTGCTTTCCACCCCGTTACACAGTATCGGTCTAGAAGCTTATCCAGATAAGAGCCCGTTGTACCACGTCTAGCTCATTACAACGTATATCTAATTAATGGTCAATACGTAATATGAATTAATCGAACGAACTTCCAATGTTGACTCAATATTGTTAGGCTAAACAATCTCCCCCGAATGTGAGTGCATTGTGACATGCACTTCGTGAGACTCGTATGAGATTGCTTTTGTCGTTAAGCTCTTAATGATCTTTGTCTCTGCTTTGTGATTCAATGTTGTAGGCTTTTTCCTTCATGCTTTGTTGATCTTATGATCTTGAACTGTTTTGTCTGTCTGTTGGCACTTTGTCTTCTTCATCGGAGACTATAAATCTTTATCCTGTCTGTCCTTGATCGTCTTTGCCGCCTTGCGATCATTGTTGTCTCTGACCAACTGCTCAATTTGCATATTCTTGAAAGCTTGCTAACTATCTAACTTGATAGACTTGATATTTGTTTGAAGGAAGATCTTGTATATCACGAGTTTCGGTGTGGAAGTCTTTGTCTTTAATTCTTGAGCTTTCATGATTCTTGAATCTTCGATTGCTTATAGTTTGTCTTTGTAGTTTGAGAATGAGCATGTGGTAATGAATTCAAATTCAGCTAGAAATAAGGCATCACACATTCTCCATCTTTTATGTATCATGAAATAAACACAGTTAGTAATAAAGCGTCTCCGTGGCAACGAACATTGGATTTTATCATTCGATCTGGATTTTGGTCTTGTTTAACTCCTTCGTTCGGTGGACGTTTTTTACAGTTTACAATTTATGTACACCTATGATCAGGTAGATGTTCAAAGCTCTCCTTGACATGGTTTCCAGTTCACTAGAGTTAGAGGATCTCTAACACAGATGTATTAGATTTACCTTGCTTGCTTGTTCTCAATACCGACACGGTCTAAAGCAGACAACACGGTTAAAAGTGAATCAGATAGTTACTATCTTCTACTGTTAAGCCGCAATTTTCATTTCCTGGAGACAAGTTTGATTCACATTGATCGACCATCATTTTTTTCCAGTGGTACACAAGTTTGATTATGATAGAATCTCGCTAGTCACCTAATCCCTAAAGAGCTTGTTTGTGTTGGCTCAGAGGATTTCCATCTTTCATTATGATTACATAGTATCACTGGTTGTTCTGCAACAATCACAAGGATAAGTGCACGTCAGGACTATTGTTACAGCTTGTGAACTTATAGTGGTGTTCAAACAAGTGTTAGTAATGGAATGTGTCTAATGGAGATTTTATCTTATGGATCTCTTGGCTCTAGATCAATTTGTGCGTTTTGGTTTAGTTAATCGGGAGGCTGGTAGCAGACTGCCACCTATTCAATATCAAGAATAACTCCGGAGTGAGAAAGTCATAGAAGTCGTGTGTATCTCCGTACAAATGAGACAAGTTTCTGTTAAGGAGAACCCGATCTAAGGCTAGGGAGGGTTGTGATTGCATCACTGGGTCCATGATGTCATCTTCAATATCAGCAATCAACATTGTGATTCTGACAGCATATGTATTGACCCATGTTTCTGCTTAGTTGTGTGAGAGGGCTACTTTCTTTGACCCACTTTTGATAACATTTCTTTTTAATTCTTCAACCCCTTCAATGCTTACCAAGACGTCATTACTAACACCTTGTTGTGATTGTTCCAGTGTTAGCTCAATCTTAGTCGGCATTATTCCCTTATACTCATTCATCTCCAATCATACATTAAAGACTTGCATTTCTTAACTATGAGTGTCCTTGGGTAGATCCTTCGGTTTTCTTAGTTGGATATAGGACAAATACCTAACCTTACCACCTTATGACTTCAAAATCATCGTGAAATTAAGATGTTGTAGGGTATGAGATCGTAACCATAAAACCTTTTCCGAAGAGTATCAAGCACTTTGAGTCGATAAGATCACTTATTATTTTCAAGTATAACATTTTAAAATTCATTTCTCTCCCTTATTTTAAATACTAATTCACTAGTTTTTGAAAATCTTCTGTGATTAAAATTGTCTTTGAAATACCATGAGAGAAATCTTTTTTATACTTTGCAGTGATTGTATATGAAACTATATCTTGATTACCCTCGATTTTCATATGTTTGACACCAATACAATGATGACAAGTTTGTAAATGGATATTACTATAAAATTTAGGAGTTAGCATTGTTGAGCATCACATTTGTGAAAGATTAAGAATTGTACTTTAAATGAATTCTTGAAAAATATATGCTTCAACCAACCTAAATCATCTGTATAACAATCCAATCTATTTAATAGTCATTATTACTCCTTTCGATGTTTTAAGTCCTTTTATATGTGTTCAATAGATAAGAATTGTCATGTTATGATGTATCCAACAATTATCTGTATAAAATACATACATACATTAAGTTATTTAGAAAACTCCCCCTCTAACTTTGAATCAATTTTAAAAAATGACACAAATGTAGAATAAGTGTCTTGAAAAACAATATGAGGACTGGAGTGTCTGACCACACATATTTGAAAGATTTTGAATTGTCAGTGTGAAATTCTTGAAAATTATGTTCAACTTTATGAAAACCAAATGTTAGAAGACTTTCTCGTCTTTACGCTAAGATAAAACGCCTTATGCGTATCACTACTCCTTTTCGTTCGGGGTCCTCGAGTTGCAATCTTGGAGAGGTGATTACTAGTCATCACGAAAATGAAATGACATGTTGTTTTTTAAAATCCATTTGTGAAACTCTGTTTCGAACTTCATTTATACGCTCCGTGTTCGATGTAAATTCAACATTTCTAGTAACGTAAATGTTATCAGTATTTCCACTCGCGCACATGCTCGAGAAGGGAATATTTTTTAAAAAATTTCTGATTTTTGATGTGGCTTTTTCTTTTGAACTTTATATTTTTTGTATTTGGTTTTATAATAAAATATTTACATGTTGACCTCAAAGAAATTTGTTATATGATGGTGAAATAGGTAATTCCAACTTTTGCTCGTGATGTAGCTGTCTTGTTGCTTCTTGAGGAACCAACCTTTTGGAACCAGCTCTTGAACTGGGATTGTTATTGATGTGGTCTGTGATTTCGAGGAAAGTTCTGAACTGTTATGATCAGAAGTCATTGCTTATTCATCAGTGTGAAAATTCCTTGAAGCTACCTGGTTTCTCAGATATCAGTCTCTTTTCAAAACAACAACTCGGAGGAGTCTTCCTTTGTAGGATTTAAAGATGTACCTGCATGTATGTTAAGTGTACCTGTCACAGACCTCAAAGAGAGTTTGTTTGCATTCCTACTCGTTGTGAAATTTCATTTGATCCATTTGTGCGGGATCACTGACAACCTTGGTTGTAGTCTTTAGATGTGAAATATCTTTCCAGTTAGGAACCATCCTAAGATCCAACTGTCTTGAAAATTTTACCTGTGGTTTACCACTAGAATGATCAGATTAAGGTAACATTGTTCACTATTATTGAAAGCATAATCTCTAACCTATATTATATTAAGTATTTATGTTTATATATACTTTTACATCATTTATAAATAATAATATTTACAATTACATCGCATCTTATTATGAACTACCCCACCACGAGCTCTTTATCACTTCATTCGATTTGTTTTACACAAATAATTCTGATTTGCATTATAGATCCTGTGTATCGACTAGAATTGAAGAGTGCAGACTTAAGTGCTCAAAAATGTTGTGCGGCGCTCGAGAATTTATTTTAGAGAGTTAGATAATTAATCTGTTGCTAGGTATTATTATAGATGATGTTGTCTTAGATGATGTGTGCTGGGTCTTGATGATCACAGTCTTGAATTTTGATTGTGGTCGTGGTGTGTTGTTCTCGCTGACGCAAAGATGAGACCCCCCCCCCCTCCCCCACCTCCCCCCCCCCTTCCTCCCCCGCCCCCCCCCCCCCCCTCCCCCACCCCTCGCCCACACCCCCCCAAAGGCTCCGCACGCTAGACTTTTGGTATATTGATCCGAGGTTTTGGTTGTTTTGCTACTATTTTTTCGTTACTTTGTGATCTCTTAAGCAGAATGGTAATCACACTAGGTTTCTTGAATTCCTACGACTATTCTTATTGATATTTTTCGTAGCTTTCCTCTAGGTAGTTGTATATGATACCATTTTTGCTTTGAGCCTATACCTAGATGTGCCAGGTTTGGTTTTGAAATCATGGATGAGGTTTTGACAACATATGTTGCGAGTTTTCACTAGGAAATAATGTTGTAGTGTACTGTTTGACAAATCGTTTTTTAAACAATTGAATCAAATTTTGAGGCAAACCGTTTCTTTGCTTTTGAAAAATCTAGGTCGTTGTGACGTAACGCAGTTGTTCAAAGAGTCGGTTTGTCTAACAACTATTTGTTTCTGCGCTGGTTTTGTTTAATAAAGCCGGTTTCCCTAAGATTGGTCGATTTTGCAAACTTAGTATCATACTAATTTCCTGTTAATTTCCTTAACTCATTTTTTAATGCCTGCAATTGCAAACCCTTTTTCTGAAGTTGAGCTTTGAATGTATCATATTTGACAATCAAAGAAGTTGGTGTGTTCTATGTTCTTAGCTCTCGTTGTCTGCAGATAAATCATAAACTATTTCTTGGTTAAATGCCTTTTCAAAGTTCCATTTTCCTTAAGTAACTTAGCCTTCTTTATGTTCGAATTCCAGATTGTTTCTTGTTTCAATTAAATCTGTGTCCATGTTTAACCATTGGTTAACTTACTTTTTACTTCGAAAATTGACCATGTTTGCCCTTCCTTTTTAAAGCTTGATTTTTCGAGATTTAAAGTTCAAGGATTAACACAATCGCGCGCTTACATTCTTGAAAAACTATTTTTGAAATTGGGCATCAGTCTTTTTTTAGACAGAATATTTTTAATTAAAGATATTGATTGAGGAGTTAGTTGTGCTGGTTATCAGTTATATGTAGAGGCAAGGAATTGTTGTCATGATCTTTGTTCAGCATTCTCGTGTCAACCTCTCCCATTCTATATCTGACTTCAGGTTGCTCAGTATGTGTTGTTCCTAGGTAGCAAAGATATTGATTTCAGCTGTTGTTTTGCTAACCCTCAGCCATTGGACGCTTTTATCTATATGGGTTCTGATATCCTGCTATCATCAGCCATCGTGCATCATTCCCTGATGCTGCTGCTTGTATCTAGCTATTTGTAATGTTTAATTGTTGTCCCCCTGCTCCTTCTGTTATCAAACCAATGCTAGCATCCAATGCTTTCACTCGAATCAATCCTTGTCCTGCTGTTGTCTGCAATTGTGGTTCTTTCCATTCATCCCTAGATGTCCTATATTCTTTTATGCAGTGCTTCTTTCATCAACTCTCGACTTCTTTACAGATTCATGTGTTGGATCCAGTGTGTCACGGAATTTGGAATCGATCGAGTTGAGTGTATGTTATGAGAAACGTAGTTGCGTTGTCATTCAACATATTCATCATCTATATACATCCGTGACCTTGCATGAACATCTGAAACTGTTTGTCTAGGTACTTTTAAAAGAAGCCATGGACTCCAATCCTTGAAATTTTGCCTTTGTCACGTGTTGCTGAATGGAAAAATAGAATTCTCAAAGAAGCTGCAAGAACAATGCTTTCAGGTTCTGTCTTTTCAAAACAATATTGGATTGAAGCTGTAACCACTACATGTTATACTCAAAACAGGTCCACTATTGTTAAAAGACACCTTAAAACTCCTTATGAAATTTTTTATGGGAGACTTCCAAATATTAGTTTCCTTCATGTCTTTGGATGTCTAGTTTATATCCATAATCATAAAGATTATTTAGGAAAGTTTGATGAAAAAGCCGATGATGGTTACTTTCTTGGATTCTCACTTGTCTCCAAAGCCTTTAGGGTCTTCAATATAAGAAGACAACAAATTGAATAAACTTTCCACATCACATTTGATGAAAGCACTTAAGCTATCAAATTCTCAAAACCTTTAGTTGATGATATCACCATTGCTAAATCAGAAAGATACCTACCTGATGAATATCTTCATCACTTTGAACCTTCTTAAAGGTATCAAGTTGATAGCAATGTTGTTTATTTCATAGACCCCTTTGATAGACCTGAACCTACTTTTACTAAATTTGTTGCTTCCTCTAATCAAAATAATCATCCAAATCAAAATGATCAACTTGTTCAAAATGATGAAATCTTAAATGATGATCAAACTGAACATTCAAATCACACCAATGATGCTCACATCATTGAAAACCTCTCGATCATTGAAGTTGTTCAGGTCACTGAACCACTATCCTCTTCAATTAAGGAGGCTTCAACACCAAATACAGTTTCATCAATCCAAACTGAAACTTCCTCTACCATCCTATCCATGGCCACTCCAGCTCCTTAAGACAGATGGTCTAGAGACAAACATATTGAGCTGGTCAACATTATGGGTAATCCAGGAGCTGTAATGCTCATAAGAGCAATGATTAAATAACTAAGTGATGCTTCAACTCATGAATGTCTATTTGTAGATTTTATCTCTGAAAAAGAGTCTAAAAAGGTCTCTAAAGCACTTAAGTATCCTGGATGGGCTGATGCCATGCAAGAGGCACTGAATTAATTTGCTAGAACAAAGTATAGACACTTGTTCCTCCACCATATGGAAAAACCATAATTGTCTCTAAGTGGATTTTTAGAAACAAAAAAGATGAAACGGGCATTGTCATAAAAAACAAGGCAAGACTTGTAGCTCAATGCTATAGACAAGAAGAAGGCATAAATTATGATGAAACCTTTGCTCCAGTTGCAATACTTGAAGAAATTATGATCTTTCTTGCCTTTGCCACATACATGAACTTCATAGTTTATCAAATGAATGTCAAAAGTGCTTTCCTAAATGGTAAACTAAAAGAGCAAGTTTATGTTCAACAACCTTCAGGTTTTGAGAGCACTGAGTTCCCAAACCATGTTTGCAAATTGGACAAATCCCTTTATGGACTTAAACAAGCTTCAAGAGCATGGTATGAAACCTTCTTAACCTTCCTCACTGAACATAAATTTGTGAGAGGATAGTTAGACAACACACTATTTGTCTATAAAACCAAAACTGATGTTATCTTGGTTCAAATATATGTTGATGATATCATCTTTGGGTCTACAAGCATAAAGCTCCGCAAACAATTTGCTAAGCTTATGACTCAAAAGTATGAAATGAGCATGATGGGAGTCCTCACCTATTTCCATGGATTTCAGATTAAACAATCTAAAAAAGGCATTTCCATCAACCAAGAAAACTATGTCAAGGATCTACTGAAAAAGTATGACATAACTGGTTCATTAGTAAAAACTCCAATGGCACCCCCTAATAATTTAGGACTTGATCTCAATGAAAAATCTATAAATGAGACTCAATACAAAGGTATGCTTGGATCTAACTGCAAGCAAACCTGACATTTAATTCTCAACCTGTCTTTGTGCAAGATATCAAGTAAACCCTAAGGAATCTCACCTTATTGTTGTTAAAAGAATTTTCAGGTACCTGAAAGGTACTCCCAGTCTTGGTCTTTGGTATCCTAAATGCTTAGGTTTTGATCTAAAAGGATACTCAGACTCTGACTATGTTGGATGCAACATAGACATGAAAAGCACTTCAGGTGCTTGTCAGTTGCTAGGAAGCAAACTTGTGTGTTGGAGTGCTAAGAAACATTAATCTTTAGCTATGTCTTCAGCTGAAGCAGAATATGTAGCTGTTGCTAGATGTTGTGCCAATATACTTTGGATGAAGAGTAAGAGTGGCTTAGTAATCTATGAATGTATATGAATAAAAGTTCCCATATAAGGTACCCATATTTTGTGATAACACAAGTGCTATTGCAATTTTAAACAATTCAGTTTTGCACTCAAGAACAAAGCATATTTATATTAGATATCACTTTATGAAAGATCATATCATAAAAGAGGACATTGAATTGCATTTCATTCCCACTCAATATCAACTTGTTGATATCTTTACCAAGCCGCTAGAGGAACCAACTTTCAAAAGATTGATAGTTGAACTAGGTATGATGAACATTGATGGTACAAAACGTGAACCCTCAAACGATTTATCAAATGAAAACTGAAAGGGTTCAACATATGTGTCAAAATTGAACAAAACTAATTTCACTTTTTCGATTCAGTTTGTATCTAGTGTTTATATATTGACAAGTGCGCCAACAAATCTATGCTACATCCGATCTAGAATAATCAAAACCGCGCCAATGGCCTAGTGACCATCCGCTTTAAGCATATGAATATTTGATACTTGTCCAAATTTTTCACCATTGCTTCAGCATAACATAACATCAAACCTGAACCTAGTTTAGCTTTTTAAACCTCAATCAAAGGATCAGTTTTCAAAGAAAAAGATATTTTTAAAATTAATATTTTTCATTAAGTAATTTCTTATCAAAGAAGTTACTTATTTTTAATATTATTAAAAAAAATATCCATACGTTCAAGTGACCTCATCTTCTCTCACCTACTTTTGCAATGAATAGACGGCCGCTCAGTGCTCTAGGTATTAGAAAAGCGTGGTGCTAACATTCACTAAATGTGATATTTTAGTACATGTTCAAAACGAACCATAAAAACTTTTCATAAGCTTTTTAACTTCCAATAGTAGTTATAAATTTTTTTCAAAAAGTTTTAAAACATTCCCAAATCACAAATCACATAAATAATACAACATCACTAAAACAATCACTTTAACAAAATCCTCTCATCAATAGCACACACACAATAATTGTAATACCCCCAAAATGGGTCGTAGCAAAAATATGTCTGGGAGTGTTACTTCATAATACAATAGCACAAGATATGAGAGAACAACCTCTAAATGTGTCGTTTGAAAAGAAATTTCATTGATTTAATTAAAATTTAAATAGTTATAAATTTTTTCCTAAAGTTGCATCAAAAGGTATGACTAAAATAATGCAAGAAGAAGTCCATGAATGTAATCTTGTAAAAATTGGACTCCAAATGCACATCAAGAACGCCAAGCATCTTATTCACCTTAGAAATACAAGCTTAAAAGTATCAACATAAAGTTGGTGAGTTCATAGGTTTATGTAAGTTGGGACCGCAAGATTTCCGCGTGTGTTATAATGTAACACATACAATATCACAAAATATAATTAGGACTGCACTAAGCTCATGACACTGAAGCTACAACTTGTATATGTATGCCAATCAATTTCAGGCAATCAAATGTGTGCAAATTCATGCAAATAATGTGCCCGTGTAGATGTTCAACCCACAACATCTAAAATCCGATATGGTATACGTCTGTTGGCCATGTTTGGCACCAATCATAGATGGAGATGTCAATCATAATAGATCTATTTATAACACACGCGCTTACACATGGTAATTAACAGTTCATGATAGTGGACATAATGGGTTATCGCTACTTAGACAAACTCGTAATTTGTTTAAAAGAGTACTTGCGTCCAAATGTAAAACAAGCCATGTATCTCACCCCGAGATTTGTAAAGTAATTGTAAAACAAGTTAAAGCGGTGCTATAAACTCACCTCGAGTAATGAAATTGATTTGAATAATCAACAATGAAAATCGTCACAAATAACCGATATGCAACCTAATTAATTATAGGTCGGATAAGAATAATGTACTTAAAATAAATGAAAACAATGTATTTTATATTGTTACATCAACACCTATTAGTTTTAGTTTTAGCTTATAAGTTAAAACAATGTTTACGTTAAGTTTGTCATTTAATGTCTAAGTATATACACTTGTAAAATATTCTATTAGTCCGTAAATTAATTATAGTCAATTACGATCAATCTACTATTTTTATTATTTCTAAAATGACAAAATATATAGTCTAATTAATTCGTTTAATAATTCTTATAAAGTTTTAAAACGCGTACTAATATTATATAAATGTTACACTATTATTTCTTAAAGTTTTTATAGTCCAAACGAACCTGAAAACACTCGTAAACACCAAATTAAAATCCCATCAGCTTTTACATTTTTATAAAGTGTGCAAAATTTTTATATAAAACGTTGTCTAGTTTTAATGAAGATTATCTCACTTTTAATACATTTTTAGGCTTCGAAACTCGCGTTTTTTTTTTATCAAAATATCATTCCGAGCAACTGATAACGCCTAAATTATACATGTTTTCGGCGGTGTTATTTGCATTTATTTGATCATTTCTCATGAACTTTCGGTACTTAATCAAGTATATTTGCTATTATATGTTCTAAGTACGTGTCGTGGAAGAATATGGAAGAATACACGAAGATTTGCAGCTTAAACGAAGAAATAACTGAAGATAAAGATCTCCCGACACCTGTTTACTGTTTTGGCCATAACTCGGTCATACGAACTCCGTTTGAGTTGGTTCAAGTGGCCACGCGAAGAGAATTCAATTATCTACAACCTTAAAAAAGGCCAAGTACTGAGAATGCCCTAAAATGTGGCGGTTTTACCAAAAGTACGGCGCACTTTTTGTCAAAATTAAGAGAATTAAAGGCAATTAAATGCTAAGTGCATTAACACCCGATGTGTGGCGCACAAATAAGTTTGTGCAGCACACTTTTGCCCCTAAATAGACTATACATACCCTCCTTGGCACTCCCATTTCACACATCCTCACACACATCATCCCACTTTGTGTGTAACAATTAGAATAGGTATTTTTTGAGATAAAGGCTTGACAAACCTTTGATCCAAACCTCCCTAGGTAACACAATCATCATAACAAGAAGAATCAAAGTTAGGAGGAGTTCTTAAAGAATTTGGTTGAACTTGCTTGATGTTCATCCATATTTTAATCCATCCAAGGAGGTGTTAGTGAAGTGTAATTCGAATCTATAAGCGATTGTGACAGAATTGTTCATAGTTTCTGGGTTTTGCTTTGAATATAATAAAGTGTTCTTGGAAAATTCGTGTGAAATCACCATCATTTTCTCTTGGAGTTTGGTATAATCTGGTTTATCCTTTGATTATGATTATTATTGAATTGTTTGAGTTCATAATGTGTTTTATTACTTCTTTGATTATGGAGTAGTAATCTTATGTTTGCTTGGGCATTTTGTGATCTTGGATATGAAGTGTTTGGATATGAGTTTATTGAAATGGTTATACATGATTTTCTAAGTGTAAAGGCCGAAAGGATACTTATAAACTTATGTTTTATCATTCCAAAATAGATATTGATTATAATAACTTATAAAGGCTGAAAGGATTTGTTTTATTAATCGATATAATCACTAGTTATATTTAAAGGCCGAAAGGATTCATAACTTGTGATAACTCTATTTTCTAAACTTATAAACACTATTCCAAACACATCATTATCTTAGTGATCATTGCCTAAACAAACATACTTTAATCATTTACTTGAATCATCCTTTTATCCGATATATGCCCGATTTGGTTAATTTGATCCGTGACAATCATTTTAGACTTAACACCTTAATTACAAACTGTGAGAACTTCAATTCTCTTGGGACGACCTGGACTTACCTAAAGCTATACTATACACGAACGGGTATACTTTCCGAGTGTTGTGTTTTTAGTAAAAAATCGGTATTTCTAGTATTAAAAATTTAAAACTTGCAAAACACACATCAAGTTTTTGGCGCCGTTGCCGGAGAATTGTTTAAGTTGTTATTAGTTTGTTGCTTGTTTTAGGTGCTATTTTGTTTCATAAAATTTTCAAACTCGTCGTACCATTTTCTGGTAAACGGAAACCAAAAATCATTTTTCTCCAGGAAGTACGCCGCACATCTTGTTTGTGCGCCGGTCTTCCTGCAAAACTGAGGAAGTACGCCATACTTTACCCAAGTACGCCGCACTTTCTGTAAATTTTCACAAACAGAATCTTATTTCAAAAACCAAAACCAAAACCCCCAATATGCTAGTCTTAGGTTCTATAATCATTTGGAATTGTATTTTATCTTATTATATGCCTTGTGTATTTGTAATTATCTAGTTTATCATAATATTCAGAAAAAAATATAAAATTTCCGAAAAAGCCGGTGCACTTTTTCTAAAGTACGCCGTACCTATCAAAAAAATATTTTATTTATTTATCCTTATTTGCTATATATAATTAAATTAAAATATATCTAATTTATAAATCTATAAAAAATGAAAATAATTTACTTTATTTTGAATATTATCCTATTAACCTTAATTATATATATATATAAAAAAAAAAACAAAAAAAAAAAATTATATATATATGAAAAATAATTCTTTTATTTGGAATTTTATCCTATAGCCATAATTAATTTATTAAAAATATGTCTTTTTGCAAAATGCGTAAAGTATGTTTAAATCATATCTTTCGAAAAACAACTAGTTAAGTCTAATTATAAAAGTAAATAAAAAATTTAATAACAAGGACTTGTAAATTTAAAATGTTCCGAAAAGAATACATTCGTATCGAATCTTCAACCCAACATTCTCCCGTTAATGACTTTGTCGTTCTAAATATACTTAAAGAGGATGTTGAACCCAAATATTAATTTCGATTGATGATCTGCTTTGTGGGAATAGTGCCTAAGACTGTAGCAGAAGATCCTTATCTGCCATTCTGCTACTCGATGTTGATGACAACTTTGTTATCAATAGTACCCAATTAAATATGATTCGGAAAAGTAAATTCGATGGTTATCTACGGGCCGATCCGCATGACCATATCCGTGAATTTCTCGCAATCTGCGACATGTTCAAATACGGTAAAACTTAAAGCGAAGCCGTAAAGCTTTTGATATTTCCTTTTTCCTTGTGCGATAAAGCTAAAATCTGGTTTAACGAACTTAATGAAGAGTCTATAACATTGTGGGAACAAATGAGAAGAGCTTTTATAACAAATTCTTTCCACCTTCGTTATTTAACCGTCTTTTACTTGAAATCAGAAATTTCTCTCAACTCGTATGTGAAAGTCTAATCGACGCCTGGTTATGACTCAAGAGCATGCTTCGAAAATTGTTGAGAATTATATTGATTTGATGATACAAAACAATGATACAAAACAATGAAACAAGAATGAAACAAAATGAAAACAAAAGGATCAAAGTCGTCAAGATTGGAATTCTACAAAAGATGGAGGATTCTAAAAGATTTGCTCAAAGATATGAAGATTTAGTTTCCTAATACAATTAGTTTTTCTTTGTAAGTCTTATGGACTCTATTATATAAAGAGATCCATAGACATAGTTGTGTGTGTGTAAGTCGTGTGCAAGGTGCAAAAACGTGTGTGTGCACCAAAATGTATAGGAAGATGTAGACGTCTAGAGTTGGTTTAGCCTCAAGGTAATCAAGGTTTCCTTGATCTCTGTTACTAGTTAGAGTAACCGATCTATACTGATCATATAGTATTTGGGGCTGTGTATGAACGTATGAATATAAAACCTTGTTAAATATAACATTATTCTTATTTATTTTCCGTTGTGCATATCAATACTTTGTTATTTTATTAATCCTAGATGAGTTCTAAACAAACTAGAGCTTAAATGATCCTCCACAGTTGGTATCAGAGCCATGTGGCTCTTGATCTAGGATTCTAATAGGTTTTATTGTCGAATTTATGAAGAAAAAGAGTGTCAAAATTTTGTTTTTAGTTATGGTCAAATTCAGTGCATTAGGGTTTTTCATCAAACCTTAATTCGATAAAAACAGGTTTTAAAGTTGATTTTGTGTTCTTGGTAAAGGTCGAATTTGGTAATGTTAGGGTTTTGAATAAACCCTAATTCAGTCGAGCAGTTGTATGGTGATTCGGTGCTATTCTTGGTGAATATTAGAGGTTCGTGTTCTTGGTATCAATCGCAGGCTGATCCACAAAAAGGGCAACTTATTAAAGAAACTAGGGTTCCTCAAAAACCCTAATTCGACTAAGGTTTTTGACGTATAGGTTTACTATGTTAAGGCGATTAGCTTAGAAGGTTTTACATGAAGGTTTTAGGGATTCATTGCTCGTTCTTTGATTGTTGATCATCTGTGCAATGTTGTTGTGATCATACGTGGATTTAGTAGAATGAAAGTTGGGTATCTTTTACTTGTTAAGCTGCTCGTATATTTCATGTCTACATTACTACTGCCAAGAGCAGTTTATGCTGCTAGGTTAAGCAGTTAATACTACTTGGGGACGAACACGCTTAGGGACGAACACAAGTATGTACACTTAATGCTGCCATGTTTATATTTGTGCTGCCAGGAGAAGTTAATGTTGCTACAAGGATTACGTCAGTGCTGCCAAAGACGATACTAAAGAGACTTAGTTCTGTCAGTTTATGTTAATGCTGCCAAGGTATAATTAGTACTGTCAACGTATACTTTGTGCTGCTAATTATAAGTTTGTGCCGCCAAGGAATATTACTGCTGCTAGGGTAATAAAAGCAGTGAGTTTACTAGTTCTCGGGCTTAAATGATTTACTACTGCTAGCTTTGTTCGATATTGGATAACACACATGGTTTGAATCTTTGATAGAAGAGAATGTTTGGTTAAATGGCTATATTGTTGGAGTTAATTGCAAAAGGTGATTACGGAGATAATCCTTTATTTTTTATTTGACGATGAAGTGGAATTTCACGAGTGAGTGTTCTTATCATATCTTAAAGTCGAGTTTGGTTAGATTATGACTTTGAAGATAACTTGTTTGTGCTTAAAAATGTTGTTGACGAAGACTTGTCAAATCTAGCAATGTGTGATCTACAAACTTATGGTGCTCAATACGCACATTTGCTGTCAGTTAAAGGAGTTACGTTGTTGTGCTCAGTGTCTCATTTAGATGAGGATTTTGTCAAGAGATTGAGGTATACTTATATATCATCAGTATAAGTTTGGAGTCATGTGGATAGTACAAGACATAAGACATAAGTTTGGGTTGTTCTACTTCAGCATCAAGTTTGTAATACTAATTTTTCTTCATCAGTAATCATTACATAGAGCCAAAAAAAATAAGATATTCAAGAGATGGTTAACATATTGGTTTCAGGGGAAGCATATGATAAAGTGTTTAACCATCTACATGCACCACTTGAGGGGAAGGTTTTGATTATTACTACTGCTAGTTTAAGTTTCTACTGCTTGAATTCATTTATCTTATTATGCGTCATGGAGGGTAATTTGAAACATTGGAAAGCTTGGATTAGAAGTTTGATATATGGTTTGTAGTTGTAAAGATCAAAGTTGCATATCTTCACAGTCTCCTATTGGATTATGACAAAAAGGGGAAGATGTTACAAAGATGATATAATTTGCAACTTATTAAGTGTGGTGGCATGGAGATCTCAAGTTAAGGGGAAGATTGTTTCATTCAAGGAAGATCAAGATGTTCTTTTTGTCATCATCAAATAGGGGAAGATTGTTGGGAATTATATTGATTTAATGATACAAAACAATGAAACAAGAATGAAACAAAAGGATCAAAGTCGTCAAGATTGGAATTCTACAAAAGATAGAGGATTCTAAAAGATCTGGTCAAAGATATGAAGATAAATATTAGGAAGATTTAGTTTCCTAATACAAATAGTTTTCCTTTGTAAGTCTTATGGACTCTATTATATAAAGAGATCCATAGACATAGTTTTGTGTGTGTAAGTCGTGTGCAAAGTGCAAAAATGTGTGTGTGTGTGTGTGTGCACGAAAACTTATAGGAAGATGTAGACGTCTAGAGTTGGTTTAGCCTCAAGGTAATCAAGGTTTCCTTGATCCCTATTACTAGTTAGAGTAACCGATCTATACTGATCATATAGTATTTGGGGCTGTGTATGAACATATGAATATAAAACCTTATTGAAAATAACATTGTTCTTATTTATTTTCCGATGTGCATATCAATACTTTGTTATTTTATTAATCCTAGATGAGTTCTAAACAAACTCGAGCTTAATCGATCCTCCACAAAAATTCCATGGGCACGGTCTAACCAAAGGAGATAATATTTAAATATTCTATCACGGTCTAGACGAACCCACTCAAGGAATCCTGGACAGAACTGCTGGAGGAATTTTTCTCTACAAAAGTCCAAATCAAGCTTTTCAATTTCTTGAGGACAAAGTCCTTTTCAAACTTGATTGGTCCACTAAATCTAAAAATAAACATCATTAAAGATCTGTTGCTTTCACCGATGGAAGTAATAGTGATGTTGATAATTCTCGATTGCTAGAAAAATTAGAAGCTCTAACTATAAAAATAGATTCTCAATTTCAGAGCTTAAAAGAGGAGATGCGTAAGAATTATAATAACCGCGGAGGTGACTAAGCTTCTAAAGATGATGACACGCCGATGTGTGAACGTCATGAAGAAAATTACATCCAATCTGAAGAATATCAAAACCAAGATTCTCATGATTCGTATTCTCACCAAACATATCATGATCGTAATGAATCTGAGAAATCGCTCACAGAATTAAAAAATGATGTGAGAAATGGCCTCGAAGATTTCAAAAGATGTATCCATAGCATGAGAATTGTTTATTGGAAACTTTTTTCCAGAGACGATGGTAAAACCACTGGTGTTTTACCTAAGAAAAAGTCTAAACCAATCAACCAAGAATCTCAATCTAAAACTGATCTTGAAAAATTAATCGCCAAATTCTAGGATGGTCAAAGAGTTTCAAATATGTTTGTCAAGAACAATATTAACGATATAATTATAAAAATGAAGCAAAACAAAAATAATTGCTAAAATATATATAAAAATTTGGAAAGAACAATAGATGAGTGGGAGAAATCTCAAAACATATCTTTAGAACAAACTGATAGGACTGAATCACCACCTCCTCCTCAAACTCACACCGAGCACGTGAATGCCGTATTCACCGGGAGTGAAAAGTCCGATGATTCTCCGAAAATTCAAAAAGATCCACCACCTCTTATTATCGTTAACAATAAAATCGGAAAAGAAAAACCTATTAAAACAAAAAAAGGGACTATCAAGTGGTTAAAACAAATGAATATCCTTTCCGTGAGTACATACCAAAGACCCCATAGCCTTAACGTTTAAATGTGAATCATTCCCACTTGAACCGTATTGTCAAAGTATCTTGAATCAAGTTGAGTATAACAAAAAGAATAGTAATAGTAGTAATAGTAAATAATAATAAACCTATAAAAAACTTATATATATATATATATATAACAAAAAATTTTGTAGTTTGATAAGTTTGATGTGCATGGGCCCGTGTATTTCTTACCTTGATTTCTGCATCCAAAAATAAATTTATCGAATTTTGTGGGTGTGTTCGCTGAAAACCCTCACGAGACTATAACTCGTTCACTCGGGACACCAAGGGGTTTAAAGGCTTGTTGCATGCACTAAATGCAACCGTGGTGCCTGCAAAAGTGCGCTTTAGTATTTTACGGTTTTCGTAGTTGTGCTATTTTGCAGATTAAATAAAATAGGTGGAGCTTGGATTGGTGGTTGGCATTTTACACTTGGAGACTTATATAATTGGAGTATTATATTACATGTGGTAGAATACACATGCTTGGCGTTCATTTTGCGCCATGTTTTTTAGAATTCAACAGAGAAATTAAGAACCCCGGGAAGTACCGTTTTCACTTAATTTTCCCTATTTTCTATATTTATCAGTTCTCACATTGAGGGCAATGTTCAACTCAAGTGTGGAGGGGTAACAAATAGGAAAAATTAATCATGTCCCCCCATGTTTGCTCTGCAGAAATTTTTAAACTTTCAACTGATATTTTTTGGAAGATTTAAAAATTTTAAAAATTTATATATTGCTTTTCCAAAAAACTTAAAAATGCATACTCTTAGTAAGGCAAATCTAACCGGATTGACATTTTAACTAGCACAAAATCAACCCACTTAAATTGTAAGGATTTAGAACTTAAGGAATTCGGGTACCCATCTTTGCTACCCAAGATAATTTTTGCCTTTAGCTTGTTCGAGCTAGGGTTGAATACAGTCATATGTGTCTATTCCGTCGTTACGGATGTGAACGTATGGTCTTTGTCGCCTTTTCTGGAACATTGGTATTGGTATAACGTTATATGAGTGGGCTGGTAATTTAGTAGCTTCAGAACTTGTGCTTGATCATCATTTACTAGTCCGCAGTGAGGTTAATTTATAGACAAAGTCGTATGATAAGAGGTGAAATAAATCCCTATGTAATCATGTATCTGCAGCACTCGCTTTTAGTGTTGAGATCCCCGAAGTATCCCAAGAGCAAGAAAAATATGATCGATGAAGAAGAAGTTTTGTGCCAGCCTTAGTTATCGCAATATCTGGAATGAAAAAAAATATAAGAAAAAAAGAAGAGAAAATAAGAGAAAAGAAAAAAAAATAAAGTTCAAAGTATAAGGCAAAGTTGTTCTGGCACATGGAATCAAGTATCTGCTATTCACCCTCATTATTATCACGTTTTGCCTCTTTGAGATTTTTGTCTAGGTGCTCACGCCGCAACAGGCATGTTTATGTGTCTAGTACAAGCATATGATAGCGACCTAGATTATGTCTATGCAATTGAGTGACTTCATAAATATAAAACCCTATCTGAGTGACTCGTGTGAATTAAAAAACAAACATTTTCCCTATGTGAGGTGCTCTGTTATATGTCTATGCCTAAAAAGTTATAAAACTGGTAAACACTTATTAATGCTAAAATGATTTTTTCTTCACGTCACGATAAATGATCTTGTTTTCTCACTTTAATTGCTTTAGGGCAAGCAATAGCTAAGTGTGGAGGGATTTGATAACGCCTAAATTATACATGTTTTCGGCAGTGTTATTTGCATTTATTTAATCATTTCTCATGAACATCCGGCACTTAATCAAGTATATTTGCTATTATACGTTCTAGGTACGTGTCGTAGAAGAATATGGAAGAATACACGAAGATTTGAAGCTTAAACGAAGAAATAACTTAAGATAAAGATCTCCCGACACTTGTTCACTATTTTGGCCATAACTCAGTCATACGAACTCCGTTTTAGTTGGTTCAAGTGGACATGCAAAGAGAATTCAAATATCTACAACCTTAAAAAAGTCCAAGTGCTGAGAATGGCCCAAAGTGCGGCGGTTTTACCAAAAGTGTGGCACACTTTCTGTCAAAATTAAGAGAATTAAAGGCAATTAAATGCTAAGTGCATTAGCACCCGATGTACGGCGCACAAATAAGTTTATGCAGTGCACTTTTGCCCCCGAATAGCCTATAAATACCCTCATTGGCTATCCCATTTCACACATCCTCACACACATCATCCCACTTCGTGTGTAACACTTAGAATAGGTATTTTTGGGGATAAAGGCTTGACAAACCTTTGATCCAAACCTCCCTTGGTAACACAATCATCACAACAAGAAGAATTAAAGTTAAGAGGAGTTCTTGAAGAATTTGGTTGAACTTGCTTGATGTTCATCTATATTTCCATATTTTAATCCATCCAAGTAGGTGTTAGTGAAATGTAATTCGAATCTATAAGCGATTGTGACATAATTGTTCATAGTTTCCGGGTTTTGCTTTGAATATAATAAAGTGTTCTTGGAAAATTCTTGTGAAATCATCATCATTTGCTCTTGGAGTTTGGTATAATCTTTTTTATCCTTTGAATATGATTATTATTAAATTGTTTGAGTTCATAATGTGTTTTATTACTTCTTTGATTATGGAGTAGTAATCTTATGTTTGTTTGGGCATTTTGTGATCTTGGATATGGAGTGTTTGGATATGAGTTTATTGAAATGGTTAAACATGATTTTCTAAGTGTAAAGGCCAAAAGGATACTTATAAACTTATGTTTTATCATTCCAAAATATATATTGATTATAATAACTTATAAAGGCCAAAAGGATTTGTTGTTATTAATCGATATAATCACTAGTTATATTTAAAGGCCGAAAGGATTTATAACTTGTGATAACTTTATTTTCTAAACTTATAAATATTATTCCAAACACATCATTATCTTAGTGCTCATTGCCTAAACAAACATACTTTAATCATTTACTTGAATCATCCTTTTATCCGATATATGCCCGATTTAGTTAATTTGATCCGTGATAATCATTTTAGCATTGGCACCTTAATTACAAACTGTGAGAACTTTAATTATCTTGGGACGACCTAGACTTACCTAAAGCTATACTATACAAGAACGGTGTTGGGATTAAAAGATTTCTTGATGATCTTAGAGTTACTGCTGCTAAGGTTAGAGTTACTGCTGCTAAGCAAAACTTAGTGTTGTTCAGTAATCTTAGTGAAAAATATGCTAAGTAGTTAGTACTGCTAGTTACTACTTCTAGTGTATATTACTACTGCTAGTGTATATTACTACTGCTAGTGTAACTTAGTACTGCTAGTATATGTTAGTACTGCTAGAGTAAAGTTAGTACTACTGGTGAAGATTGAAGAAAATATTCTAAGTAGTTACTACTGCTTGTACACAGTTAATGCTGCTGGTGTATAAGTTACTACTGCTAGTGTTCAGAGTTAATGCTGCTGGTATAAAAGTTACAACTGCTGAAAGATTACAACTGCTGGAAGAGTTTATGCTGACAGAGAAGAGATCAAAGACTTATCAGAGAAAGAATAAAGATTTCTTAAAGATCAAGATTACTTAATTGATAAGGATTGTTATTTATAGAATAGATCTTTGAGAATATTCTAAGTTTTAGGAATATATTGTAAATCGACTAGGACTCCTTGGTGTATAAAAAGAGGTCCTAGGGCATAGAGTTCTATGTACCAAAAACGAGTCATTCATAGAATTGTCATAGCTTCAAGGTTTTGTAACCCTAATACTAGTTAGAGTATTCATATTAATATATTGAAGCTTTTTTTGTTAATCTGTATGTTCATTAGAATTACTGTTCTATTGCATATTCTTCTTATTGATCAAAGATTATATTCTGCATAATCTTTGATATATTTTATAAAGTTTCTACCATAGTTGTGAAGGAGTTATCTTGGATAAATAAACCTTACACAAGCTAAGGAATTCAAGATCTATTCAAGTGGGATCAACAATTGGTATCAGAGCTTTTGAGAAGCTTTGAATAAGAAGAAACTGCTTTTACACACAAGGTCTGTTTGTTACAAAGATATGGATCATGACTCAGCACGTATGGTGGCTACATCAAAAGATCTTATGCTCAAACCATGTGAGTATGAGCTTTGGAGGATGAGGATGAAACATTACATCTAGATGATTGATTATTCTCTATGGGAAGTCATAGAGAATGGCAGTGCACCTCCAATAACAAAAGTTGTTAAAGGTGTTGAGACTATAATTGCTCCTATAACTGCTGAAGGAAAGGCACAAAGGAGGTTAGAGTTGAAGGCAAGAAGCACTTTATTGATGGGCATCCCTAATGAACATCAATTGAAGTTTAACTCCATCAAGGATGCCAAGTTATTGCTGCAGGCTGTTGAGAAGAGGTTTGGAGGGAATGCTGCTACTAAAAAGACTCAGAGGAATCTTCTAAAGCAGCAGTATGAAAATTTTAATGTATCTAGCTCAGAGGTGTTAGATCAAACCTTTGATAGGCTTTAAAAACTTATCAGTCAGTTAGAGATTCATGGTGAAAGTATCTCACAAGAAGATGTGAATCAAAAATTCTTAAGAATTTTGTCACCAAAATAGAACACACATACCATTGTGTGGAGGAACAAGCCTGAGACAGATACATTAAACTTGGATGATCTTTACAACAACCTAAAGATCTCTGAACTAGAGGTCAAAGGGATATCAAGCTCAAGCACAAACACATAAAATGTAGCCTTTGTGTCCTCAAACAACACCAGCAGTACAAATGGAGCAGTTAATACTGCTCATGGTGCTACAATGTCTAGCACTCAAGCTACTACTGTTAACTCAACAACAATTGACAACTTGAGTGATGCTATCATATGTGCTTTCTTTGCAAGTCAACCAAACAGTCCACAACTTGACAATGAGGACTTGTAACAAATTCATTATGATGATTTAGAAGAGATGGATTTAAGGTGGCAGATGGCTATGCTAACAATGAGGGTAAGGAGATTCTTGAAGAACACTGGAAGGAAGTTTTCTGTGAATGTTATTGAGACCATTGGGTTTGATAAGTCCAAGGTGGAGTGTTACAACTGCCATAAAAGGGGACACTTTACAAGGGAATGCAGGGCCCCAAGGAACCAAGAAAACAGGAATAGGGAGAACACAAGAAGGGTTGTGTGAGTGGAGATAACTACTTCTAATGCTTTGGTGTCTTATGATGGTTCTGGTTATGATTGGAGTGATCAAGCAGAAGAAGATCCAACTAACTTTGCACTTATGGCTTACTCTTCTACAAGTTCTAACTCTGAGGTATCTACTGATTCAAACTGTTCATCATCTTGTTTGGAAAATGTTAAAATTCTTAAAGAACAAAATGAACAACTGTTAAAAGACTTAAGGAAATCTAAGTTAATTGCTATTGCTTATAAAACAGGTTTAGAGTCTGTAGAAGCAAGAATTCTAGTTTATAAGAAAAATGAGTCTGTTTATGAGGAAGATATCAAGGTCTTAAAACGTAAGATTCATTTAAGAGAAGTAGCCATTACAGAGCTTAAGATGAAGTTAGAACTGGCTCAAAAACAAAAAGATGAAATTTAGCTAATTGTAGAAAATTTTGAGAATTCATCTAAAAACTTAAGCAAACTAATAGACTGTCAGATAGTTGATAAGTGCAAAACAGGTTTAGGGAATAATGTTGTTCCACCTCCCTATATAGGAAACTTTATGCCTCTAAAATCTGATTTGTCATTCTCTGGTCTAGAAGAGTTTACAAGTGAGCCTGTAGTTATTAAGCCTGTAGTTAAGAATAGTAAAGCTAAAACTAGTAAAGAAAAGCCTAAAGTAGTTAGGAAGAATAATGATGCTCCAATTATTGAGGATTGGGTGTCTGATAATGAAGAAGATGTGCCTCAGGCTAAGATTGAAAAGAAAATAGTTAAGTCTAGTTTTGCTAAGATAGAGTTTGTCAAACCTAATAGGCAAGAAAATACTGCTAGGAAAACTATTAATCATGTTATGCAAAATAGGCAAAACACTCATGCTCCTAGAGGCAATCAAAGAAACTGGAATAATATGATGTCTAAAAGATTAGGAAGTAATTTTGAGATGATTAATAAAGCTTGCTATGTATGTAGAAGTTTTGATCACTTGCAGGTAGATTGTAAAAGGGTAAATCAAAAATAGTTTTAGAATACAAAATCTATTTGGAACAATGCTAATAAGGTGAATCATGAGAATTTTGCTAAAAAGACTCTCCCCTGTACTAAAAAAACATGGCTCCAAAAGCAGTATTAATGAGGTCAGGCCTAGTATCACTTACTACTGCTAGACCAGTTAATACTGCTCAACCCAGAACAACAGTAAATAGTGTAAGACCAATGACAAATGTTTTTAATAAAACACATTCAACTGTTAGAAGGCCCATAAACAACAAAACAACAATTAAAATAGTAATTTTAAAAGAGTTAATACTGTTAGGGGTAACAATGTTAATACTGCTAGGCCTAAAGCAGTAGTTAATGCTGTTAAGGGAAATTATGTCAATGTTGTTAAGGCCTCGGCTTGTTAAGTATAGAAACCAAAGACTAAAGTTATAGACCATGTTTCTAAACATAACAGTGCATCAATCACCCTTAAAAATTTGATTATGTTGATGCACAAGGCAGATCCAAGTCAGTGATGGCTTGGGTCCCTAAAAGAAACTGATTTTCTTACCACATGTGCAGGGCAATCCACAAATGGATTTATAAGATCAAGGAGTGATTGAAAGTGGATGCTCAAGGTACATGACAGGGAACATGTCCTATCTTACAGACTATGAAGAGATAGATAGAGGATATGTTGCTTTTGGAGGAAACTCTAAAGGAGAGAAAATCACAGGAAAAGGTACAATCAAAACTAGTAATTTAGATTTTGAGAATGTGTATTTTGTAAGAGAGTTATAGTTTAATCTTTTTATTGTCTCATAAATGTGATAAAAATAATAGTGTTCTTTTTAATGACACTGATTGTATTGTTTTATCTCCAAACTTTAAGTTAACTGATGAAAGTCATGTTTTACCTAAGGTTCTTAAAAAGAACAATATGTATAGTGTTGATTTAAAGAATATTGTTCCTAAAGGAGGTCTAACTTGTCTCTTTGCAAAAGCCACATCTGATGAATCTAAACTTTGGCATAGGAGGCTTGAACACATAAATTTAAAAACTATAAATAAACTGGTTAAGGGAAATCTTGTAAGAGGTTTACCTTTAAAACTTTTTGAAAATAATCAAACCTGTGTTGCTTGTCAAAAGGGAAAGCAACATAGAGCTTCTTATAAGTCTAAAATAGTAAGTTCAATCAGCCAACCTTTACATATGTTACACATGGATTTGTTTGGTCCAACATTTGTAAAAAGCTTAATGAAAAAGATGTATTGCCTAGTTGTCACAGATGATTACAGTAGATTCAGTTGGGTTTTCTTTCTAGCTACTAAGAATGAGACTAGTGGCATTCTTAAGTCCTTTATAACTGGAGTAGAAAATCTAATAGATCAAAAGGTTAAGGTAATTAGGTGTGACAATGGAACTGAGTTCAAGAATAAGGAGATGAATCAGTTTTGTAAGAGAAAAGGTATTAAGAGAGAATTTAGTGTAGCTAGAACTCCTCAACAAAATGGAATAGCTGAGAAGAGAAATAGAACACTAATTGAGGCTACTAGAACAATGCTAGCTGATTCTAAGCTACCTACTACTTTTTGGGCTGAAGCAATTAATACTGCTTGCTATGTGCAAAATAGGGTATTAGTAACTAAGCCTCATAACATGACCCTATATGAACTTTTTCTTGGTAGAAAACCAGCTTTAGGCTTTATAAGACCATTTGGGTGTTTTGTTACAATTCTTAATACCATAGATCACTTAGGCAAGTTTGATGGTAAGGCTGATGAAGGATTCATTGTTAGGTACTCAATCAACAGTAAAGCGTTTAGAGTATTCAACAGTAGAACTAGGATAGTTGAAGAGAACCTGCTTGTCCAATTTAGTGAGAATACACCAAATATTGTAGGAAGTGGACCAAATTGGCTTTTTGATATTGATGCACTAACAAAGTCAATGAATTATAAGCCAGTTGTTGCAGGAAATCAGTCTAATGGTAATGTAGATACAAAAGCATGTGATGATGCAGGTAAAGCTAGAATGAAGACAGTACCTGGTAAAGATTACATTCTGCTACCATTGTGGACTACTGATCCACCATTCTCTCAAAGTTCAAAGAGTTCTCCTGATGCTAGATTCAAACCTTCAGGATATGATGAAAAGAAGGTTATTGAAGAACCAAGAAAAGAAGGTGGTGATCTAAGTAAAGAGGGTGAAAGAGATGATCAAGAGAAGGATGCTGATGTTAACAGCACTAACAATGTTTATACTGTTAGTTCACCTATTAATATTGTTGGTCAATCATTTGTCAACAAGCATTAAACTTCCAGATATCCTATATGCCTAATTGGAAGATATTGTTTATTAGATGATATGAAGATGTTGGTTGCGAGAGGCTACATAACAATTTAATGTATTTATGCCTGTCAATCCTATTCCAACTACAAAATACACAAAGATCTTTCCAGTTTGGAACCAATTATTGGAGACTATGAATCATCACCTCAAACAAGAAGAAAGACAAAGAATTTGGAAGAACATGGTTTGTTTTGTTCAGTTCAGCAAAGAACAAACCATAAAGACTTTCAAAATTGCTTGTTTGCTTGCTTTTTATCACAAGAAGAACCTAAAAAGGTAATTCATGCATTGAAGGATCCAAGCTGGATAGAGGCTATGTAGGAAGAGCTTCTACAATTCAAGTTACAAGAAGTTTGGATCTTGGTGGATTTACCAAATGGAAAAAAGGCTATTAGGACTAAATAGGTTTACAGGAAGAAGGATGAAAGAGGCATTATGATAAAGAACAAAGTAAAGTTGGTTGCACAAGGGTACACACAAGAAGAAGGGATTTGCTATAATGAAGTCTTTGCCCCTGTTGCCAGAATTGAAGCAATTAGGCTATTCTTAGCCTATGCCTCATTTAAAAACTTTGTGGTGTACCAGATGGATGTCAAGAGTGCTTTTCTTTATGGTAATATTAAAGAGGAAGTCTATGTTTGTCAACCACCAGGGTTTGAAGATCCAGACTTCCCTGACAGAGTATACAAAGTAGAAAAGGCACTTTATGGACTGCATCAAGCTCCTAGAGCTTGGTATGAAACCTTGTCAATTTATTTGTTAGACAATGGGTTTTAGAGAGGAAAAATAGACAATACTTTGTTTATCAGAAGGGACAAAGGTGATATTCTGTTAGTTCAAGTGTATGTAGATGATATCATTTTTGGCTCTACAAAGAAGTCTTTATGCACTGAGTTTGAGAAGATGATGCATAAGAAGTTTCAGAATGAGTTTTATTGGGTGAGCTCACATTCTTCTTTTATTCTTCTTAGAACTACAAGTATAAAAGCATAAGAAGTGCAAATTTTTATCAGTCAAGACAAGTATGTGACTGAATTATTGAAGAAATTTGTTTAATCGATGTCAGAACCAAGCACCCCTATGGAAACCAAAAGCCTTTCTCAAGGTTGAAGATGGAAAGATGATGTTCTTTATATAGATCAAATGAGTGGTTCTTTGATTGTAGCTTAACTTCTTCAAGACCTGATATTAAATGTTGCAATGTATGATGTGCAAGATACCAAGTACAACCCAAAAGTGTCACATCCTTCATGCTGTGAAAAAAATTTTAGGATACTTTTAAAAAAAAAAAAAAAAAATGGTCAACCAGAATTGGGCTTTATTTTCTTTGAGTAATCCAAAAGATTCACCTTTTGATTTGGTAGCATACACTGATAGTGATTATGTCGGATCAATCTTGGATAGGAAGTCCATAACAGGAGGTTGTCAATTCCTTGGGTGTAGATTGATTTCAAGACAGTGCAAGAAGCAGACCGTGGTTGTTAATTCCACAACAGAAGCTGAATATGTAGCTTCTTCAAGTTACTGTGGCCAAGTGTTTTGGATTCAAAATCAATTGCTTGATTATGGATATGTTGCATCCTCAAGGAATGTACTCCGCAGGAGTAATACAACTTCCGATCCAACACTTTGTATGCTTGTTGATTCCTCCATACTACAACTTCTATATTGTGGTTTCAACATTATTGCATATTCACCCCATAACAACAAATCTAAGTCTTCCACTGGCTTTGTTGACTCATATTTAGCTTTTACCAACTTGTATAAATCTTCCAAATCTTCCTTGTCAAAACTTTTAAGCATTTGACTAAAGAACATGTACATTTGAGACTTTCCATCAGCTCTTATTATTTGATAATAGCTTTTTATTCCTTCTTTATAAATCTTCCAGTCAACAATACTTGGACACTTAACAGCCAAAGGTATCGCATCAATTGCTACTTCTTTAATTGATGATCATCATCAATCTTTGCCTGTATATCATCCCATGTTTCAATCAAGGCAATATTGGCTTCTTTTTCTTTTTCAGCTTTCTCTCTTGCAAGTCTTTCTTCTTCATCTAATTCAGCTTGTAATTTTAAAGCACCTTCTTCATCAAGCCTGATTAGATCTTTCTTCTTCATAGGCTTCATAGGTTCTATCAATATTCCTTTACCTTTGTCCTGTGATTGTTGTGAAGATAGTTATTAAGATATTGTTGTTGTAGATTCTCCCAGCTCTTGTATAACAACCCCTTTCTCCTTGGGTTTTGTACTTTTTATTTCCATAAGTGCTTGAGCCAAAGTAACATCATCAACAGTTGTAATTGTAGCAGTAGTTGTTGTAACAGCACTAACAGTTTTAGCAGTGTTAATAACTTCAACAACATTAACTTCATCATCTTTTTCTTTAGCAGCAACTTTTTGTTCTGCAACAAACACCTCCTCACATCCTGTAGAAAATTTTGATTATTTTTTTGAAGATTCTGACAAAAAAGAACCATTTTTCTCATTTGATTCAGTTGTAGATTCATTATAAATTGTTACATACTCTGAGTGTAAGCTTCTTAAAGTCTGTTCCACCATTTTTATAAGATCCTTTTCATCTACCGAGTTGTATATTTTTGGAAAAATAAACTCAAGTGACCACATCTTCACCCGTGGATCTAAAACTGCAGCAATGACCATTACTAGATGGACCTCTGCCCAATACTTATCAAACTTTTCTTTCATTTTCTCCACCATTTTTCGAATGAATTCACTCTCATCATCTTTCTTGCCATCCAAAACTTGTTTTACCTTGTAAACTTCACAAAGAAACAAGTTCGATGTTGGATAGTCGCTTCCGGATATAATATGTGTGACATTGTTGAACACCTCTAAGATCTCACAGATCTTCTCTACCCTCACCCAATCATTCTTTAAAGGACATGAGTCAAAATCAGGGTCTCTTTCTTCATATTTAGGAAAAACTTCCTTGAACTTAGAAGCACCAACAAGCATCTCATATGTTGAATTCCAACGGGTCTTGCAATCTAAAATTAGTTTATTGTTAGGTAATTTCATTTGTTGTACAAGATCATTAAATGTCTTCGTTCGTGCTTCACTTGCATTAATGAAAGATATACTCTCTCTCACTTTTTTTATCACCGACTTGATAGTTTCTAATCCATCTTGGGCAATAAGATTTAGTATATGCGCACAACATCACACATGAAATAATCTTCCATCACATAATAGCTTCCTGTCTACCTAAAAAGTTTCTTCTTAGATTTTTAATGGCCTTATCATTACAGACCTTATCCATTGAGATGCTATATATTTGTTCTTAATGTCCCACTCCTGAAAGCACTTATACAAAGCATCTGAAATGTTAATTCCACGATGTGGAGGAGGAACATGCACAAAGTTAAGTACCCATTTGTTTAACTTCCAATCTTTATCTAAAAATGACCTGTGATCACCATATAACCAATCTTCTGACATTTTGATTTCCACATATCAGTTGTCAAGCTAATCGAGTCAACTTTCTTAAGCATATCTTTCAACTTCTTTTTTTATTTATCGTAAACTCTAACACAATCGTTCTTTGTTGTTGTACGGCTCAATCCAGGCCATTATGGTATTCCTACTTTCATCATAAAGTCGAACCCCGCCTTTTCAATAATAGAAAAGCTATGTTCATGCATCAGTATCCAATGAGCAATAGATTCTTGCATCTTATAATGATCAACTCCCATTTAATATGCAGTGCAAGCTTAGGCTCACTACTACCTACATTTGAATCATCAGACTGGAAGTTAAGCAACCCTTGTTTTTTCATTACTAGCTTTCGTTTTATACAATGGATTTCCAAATGCCTATTTAGTGTCGTGGTGGTTCCACCTTTGGTATATGCCAAAAGACTACCACAATGATTGCACTTCATCTTAGTTATACCATTTTCTCTACTTTTTCGAATTCACTCCAAGCTTTAGCTTTTTTGGTCCTTTCAACCTTTGGCTGCTCGTCACTTATTGTTTGTTTCCTTTTATTTGTTTGAAACTCTTCATTACTCGCATCTTCGTCACCAATCACTAGGTCATCTTGATTCATGGAAGGGTTAAAGGTTGAATCATCAAGCACAATTAGAACTTGTGTTGTTGCCATCGATAACCTAAGTATAAACAAAAACTATATATGACAATGCAAGTCTGCAACATATAATTATTTGACATGTATCAAAACATATATCTCCATAAATCTAAATTTAAAGTACCACCTTAAACTTCTTCATGTACATACGAAGCAAGCTAGGATAATATACGAAGTTTAATCTACAAGGGTTGGAGGAAAAGTCATCTTTAGGTATAATTTTGATCTTTGTCCCAAATGATTTCTGCTTTTTTCAATGTTTCCAAAAGTATTAGACTTGGTATATCTCACTGTGCCAAAAACATTTGAAAATATTTTTATAATCTTAATTCATCCATTGCAATAAAAAGTATTTAGAAATATACTAGTCTGAATCATCAAGAGAGCATAAGTGACAAAAGACGCATATTCTTAACAAGGGAGCTTCAAATAAAGCCGTATGCTTATTGTGCTTTTGGATTAAACAAATAAAACAACAGTGTCTGATAACTACATCCTATTGCATGTAATAAATAACTACTAATGCATTGATTAAACAGTATAAAACAACAAGTATGATATTACCTAATGAAGTGATCACTGATGAACTCAAGAGGTAAGAAGTGTGCACTGTGTAGATCTGTAGAATACAAAATGTTAGAATACAAATGGTTAAAGATAATTAGGGTTTAAAGGAAACTTGTATAATATTATAATCAATTTTTTATGGGGTAAGTCCTTATAATTATATTAATATTCAAATTAGCCCTTACTTACTTATATAAAAATAATATGAAAAATATCTATATTAAGGCTCGAAAAAGCTTGGTAAAAGCTCGAGCCGGGCTATCAAAAGCTCAAGCTCGGCTCATTATATGTTTCAAGCCTATTTATTGGGCTTGAGCTCTGCTTGATCTCGAAAAGTAAAAAATAAATAAAAAAAAAAAAAAAAAAATATAAATTAAAAATAAAATTATATAAAAAAAAAACGATAAAACTTAATCGATCGAGTCGAGCTCGAGCTCGAGCTCGAGCTTGAGTTGCTTGATAAAAGCTCGGCTTGTTTGCACCCCTATCTAAAACATTCACATCAAACATCTCTTCATCCACATTTTGAACACTAACCAGGGTAATTTCATCATCTGCATCAATATCATTAATCCTCCCCTGTTTGGATGCATCCTCACCCAAACTTTCTTCATTATCAGAGGATTCTACCCTTGCTGTCAAACCAACTTTGTATAATCTCTTCAGCTTATGAGTTCTTGATCTATTTTTCTTTTTAAGCTTCTTGACCCTCCTTTTTAAACTAGCAATCTCATTATGTTGAGCGGTCTTTGTCTTCTTCAAATCAAGAACCATGTTTTGTAAAGTGGTACATAGTGCCATTAATTCATCAAGTTTAAGTCTATCCTCATCACTTCGAAGTGTGTTACCTCTTGCGAGCAGTGAATCATTGGAATGTTTAGGTACACTCTCAAACCTAGTTTGACCAATAGTATCCCCTATGGTTTCTTAGCACCTAGGACCACCACCTGAAGTAGTTCCTAAGGAACTAGATTTATTAGGTGTTGCCTTGGATTGGGTCTTATTGATGTTACCACTGTCCTGCTCTGTTTCTAAGCTAGAAGAAGTAGTGGCAGCCCTTACCAAACTGTCACCCAACTCCTTATGGGCAGCCTCATCTGCGACATTCTCAATACGATCACTAGGCTAAGGTACCTGAGTGTCCTTTCTTTTAGGCTTCCTAGGTTTTTGTATCTTTTGAGGTTGAGTTGATGATTGAATAATGGTGGGTGTGTGATGGGGATCAGTTGGAATTGCTGAACCTTCACCCAATTGTGATTGGTTTTGTACTACCATTATTGGAAATAAAGGTGTTACTCTACCAGAAAAACCTTTGCCTACCATTCTTATATTTCTAAAAATCTTTTTAGTGTGAGAGGGTGCAATGCCCATCAAGTTGTTGATCCAAAAATACTTGTACAAACCATGGATACATAAAAAAATTGCCAAACAAATTATCCAAGTTTCTAATCATACTTTTAAAAAAAAAATTAAAAATTGAACTTTTGATTTGTAGCTAAATAGATAATGGCAGATACCATAGTACTACTAAACTCATTCTATGCAGTAGTCTTTGGACTTAGACACTATAGAATAGTATGAATTAGAAATTTCCATTGTGGGGAAAAGAATGGTTTATAGAAAGTTAGTTTTGGTAAATTTTTCTCATACCCCATCAGTATAAGTTGTTTAAAGATGGTAGAATTTGGTAAACACTCCACACCTTCCCCATCTGCTAGTTGAAGATCTCTTCTAACAGATGCTTCAGTGATAATTATCTTCTTGCCATCTACTAGGGCATGTAACTATACTTCCCCATTGATAGTTTTGACCACGACAGTAGACCAGAATTGTTCAATGTAAGAAATATATATAGTAGGATTGATCATTAATGCATGCCTTATAGGGTGTGCATTTAAAAAAATCCATTATTTGTTCAAACCCATCACTCTTTGTAGGTTTAGACAAAAATGCGACCATATTATGAGTATCAGCAAACTTTAGAGTCGTCATTTATGTTGGGTTTTGATAATGGATGATAAAATTGAGTTAGGGTTTGTAGTTAGAGAGTATTTGAAAGAGTGAAATTAATTAAAGGATCGATTGAAACCCTTAATCGAAGTATTTATGAAAATTACCCTCAACGGCATTAACTTTCTCCCAGCAGTAGTAACCCAGCAGTAGTAAGTTATGCCTAGCAGCATTAACTTTGAGTCACCAGCATGAACTCCAATTCCATTCTAAACAGCTTTTCCATTATCAATTTAACACTTTTCTTTGCTTTTCCTGCATTATGTTAGTCCAAACACCAAGAAACAAACCATAGAAATTTTCACAATTATCACAATATTAATTATACCTAACAGTATTAAGTATAACTAACAGTAGAAACACAGCAGTATTAAGTATAACCAACAGTACTAATTATACTTAACAGCAGAAACTTTTAATGACATGAATAACAGTACTAATTCATACAAAACTCTACAAAAACATAAAGAGATAAAAGACTTTAAGGATTTAGCATTCCAATACTAACAATTAAATATTGAAATCTACTTACATAAAAAGCTTTTGTAAGCAAATCTGCAACATTCTTGTCAGTATGGATTTTGACTATTTGAATCAATTTCTTTTCATTGAAACTCTAATAAAATGATGTATGATCTCTGCATGCTTTGTTTTTGAAAGAAAAACAGGATTTTTAATTATGCAAATAGTACTATTATTGTCAATAAAGATCTTGGTATGCATAAAATTGTACCCAAAATCAAGTAGTTAATTCTGAATCCAAAGCACTTGTCCACAGCAACTTGAGGCAGCCACATATTCAGCTTCTGTTATGGAATTTGCAACCACTGTTTGTTTCTTGCACTACCATGATATTAATCTACATCCAAAGAATTGACAACCTTCTGTTGTAGACTTCCTATCTAAGCTTGCTCCTGTGACAACCGTGATTTGAGCAGGTTAGTTTAAACCTTTAGAAATGGCTAAGAGTTTATTTTTATGTGTGTAAGTGTTGTGCTATGTGAATTTATATGGGCTAAGTGAGTTAATTATGTGCTTGATATCATTTTGAGGTGTATGGGCATCTCATTTTGAGTGTGTTTGAGTTTGGTGTTAAGTATTCCATTCGTTCACGTGTGGTGATAATGGATATGAAAGACGTGTGCATGCATTGCTACTTCAATACTTGGTTTTAAGGATTAAGCGTTTATAGGAAGTGTGTGATATGGGAAAGGAATAATGTGGTTGAAATATGGAAGTTAGTAGTAAACTTTCCATATATATAAAGTGAATTTAAAAATGAAAAGTTATTTTTAGAAAGTAGTTTATAAGCAAAATGGTTTACCAAATTAGCTTAGGTTTTTATAAAAACTTAAGGTATTGAAGGTAATTAATTAACTAATAAAAGATTAAAAAAAATTTATACATGAATAGTAAATACGAATTTGTATAGGAAAATATATAAAAAATTAATTAATTAAAAAGGGAGGTGATTGGATCGGTTTAAAGAAAGAAAAAGAAAAAAGCACAATCTGATTACAATGAGATTCTAGTAGTATAAATAAACAATAATAACCCTAAATCAATTTTTCTCCCCTCCCCTTGAAGAGATCGGTCGAATACTCCAAACCAAGAAGAAGTAAAAAAAAAAAATTTTCAAGCTAGGTGGTTTTGTGTTCAAGATTTGAAGATTTAAGGTATATACTATAATCCTTTGAAGTTAATTATCATTAAAAACATGTAATAATTATTATGATGGAATTAGGGTTTTATAAAATCTGTAAATTAATGATGTTTAATCATATTGCAATAATTAGGGTTTAATTAGGATCATATGGGTGTATTCGTTAGGGTTTAGATCGCGTTAGAACTTGATTTAGATTAGGGCAGAATTTAGGGCTGTGTTGTTCGGATGTTATCTCAATGATGGTAATAGCTTTTGTCAAGTTTCCGGTGTCTATGATGTAGCTCAGAGAGTCTAGTTTCCAGAACATCCGGCCTCGAAAGTTTTTAAGGTAGGGAAGTCATTCAAATGTTGGTTACGAGAAAAGTTGTCAAAGTAGTAAATTCATGTCAGATTTAGGTCAGATTACGAGGTGTAAAACCCCCACTTAAAATTTGAATTAGGATTAGCCAACCTACAGGATTTTAGTTCTATGTGTCTATTAAAAATCCCCCAAAGTAGAGCTTCTAATTTGGAGTCTAAGTATGGTTTTTAGGTCCAAACTTTTTAGTGTGCGATCAGATCCGAAACTAAGTAGTTAAAAGTTTGATTTTATTTGGGGCACTTAAGAGTGGAAAAATCTTGAAGTTAGTAGACTCATGGTATTGAACCTGTGATTTTTGGTAAAATTTATAAAGCTCAGTAGGTATGGTTTAGAAAATGGTAAAGTGATGTTAAAATTCTGCGTTTTCGGGTAAATTGTAAGACTTTGGAAAAGTGTGTAAACATGTTGGTTAAGGTTGGGCATGGTGTCGTGGTGACCCATGAGGGTAATTAAACACCTTAGACATCCATCATATGATTGTTACATGGGCATAAGCAATTGGCTTGGTCGCATGTAACACGTGTTTGTTTTGATTGTTTAGATTTGTGCTAGTGTTTGTGGAAGCTGCAAAGCATCAGGTGAGTTTCATAGCCCCTTTTTGCTTATGTTTTCTTGGGGTGAAAATGATGCTATGAGTATTAAATGTTTTAGTTACTGTGATAATGTGTTTTAAATGAGGCATGGGCTATACGAGACTATTGTATGTTATGTGCTACTTGCTAATGTGATATGGATTGTTGTGCTTGAGCGTGACCGTCTCAAGGCATTGGTGGATTGTTAGTAGTGAGCGTGACCGTCTCATTGCTGTGGATTGTTAGTAGTGAGCGTGACCGTCTCATTGCTGTGGATTGTTAGTAGTGAGCGTGACCGTCTCATTGCTGTGGATTGTTGAGTGATCGTCTCAACATAGTTTGCTGTGGTTGCATGTTAGCTTGTATGATAGTTCGTTTAATATCCTGCTATGCTATGTTTTATTTATCACAGTATTTGGTTTTTTTTTTTAAAAGATTGTTGTGATGTTGTTCTTAAACCTATGATCTCACCAACTTTTATGTTGACGTTTAATGCATCATTTTCAATGTGTGCTAGCACCAATGGAATAAGATTAAAGAGAAGTGGCTAGAAAGAGACCGGAGGATGTCATGGAATTTATTGCTTTATTGTCTTGAATTTTGCCTTGTTGGGATTATGGATAATTGTTGCATGTCTTTGTATTGGCAAGAACTTCTGTTCCATCAAGAAAGACGCCTTTTGGATTTTGAGTGGTTTATGGGTTATTTTGAACTTTGTGTCTATGCTTGTTTACTTAATTTATTATATAGATTTCTCTATATTAGACGCATTGTGTTGTGTGATACTTTTCGTTACGCCTGCAGTTTCTTGCCTTGGCAGGGTTTGTGGACAGATTGGTAGCAGAACCTTTGGTTATAGAGAAGTAGGTGGTTGAGCCTAGACTATAACCTAGGGGTCCTTCAAGTAGATGAAATTTAGGGCTTAAAGTTTTAAGTGTTTTAATGCTTATAACTGCTATGATCCCCTCCGATTTTTGCATAGCTTGTATATTCTTGTATTTTGCTAAGTCTGCCATTTTAGTTATTTTGCCTACCATTTAACTGATATTAATATGTATTACTTTTTAGAATTTTAGCTATGTTTTTTCCTACCGTAAGAAAGTCTCGTTGCGTGGCAAACCGTTTCCCAACTAGACTTAAGCGTTATAAGGAGCCTCTTGTGGAACCGAAGGAGATAGGATAGTTGATCATTTTTCGGATGCGCGTAATAGGGCTGGACCTGCGGAGTCGGGTGATACTTGCAGAGGCAAAGTCAAACCCAAGCAAGGCCCAACATAAGTTTATCCCGTCCTTTACCTCGTCATGTTGTTATTGATTATTTCCTTCGGATATTTCATATTTTGGGAATTGTTGCGAGACTTTCGTTCCTTTATGTCGTTTCGGTTTTATTTTGATATAAGTAAGTAGTTATTTAATGGAGCATCCTTTATGTGTTAAGTTTGAGTGGTTTAAGATGTGCAATGTGGTATATGTGCTTATATGTAAATTATGATTGAAATGGGTAGTCTTGGAAGTAAGTACACGTGTGAAATGAGGCACTTATAATTATAGTGGCCAACATAATTATAAAGGCATCACATACGAAACTTGTGACCATGATTGCATTTATTTGTGTTTGACTGTAAGGTGGTAGTGTAATATGTTTTTTTGATATGTGTATTCATGATAAGGATGGTGGTATGGGTAGAGAATTATTCTCTTACCCTAATTAGAGGATATGTTAAGTTGAGTTGTATAGATAGTAAGTTTCCCTTCTATCTAGTATTTGCGGATACCTAGTATTGCTATTATAGAGGTTGCTCGTTTGCTCGGTTGTTTGTTCGGATTTCCTAAGTCTAAGCTTAGCATCCCTTCATCGTACTTTGTTAGTAAGGATACCTGATTTTCCTATTCGACGTCTCGATGTATATTGGTTGTTCGGAATCTGCTTTTTCGGATATAGCCGCGTTTCGTTAGTTCTTTCATTGCATTGATTACTCGTATGAGTATCAAAGGTTTCTTTTAAGCACTAATTGTTCCTAACATATTAGTGTGGATCATTACTCCCTTCTTTGTATATCCCTTGGTTTTCGTAACCCGTTGGCGACGTGTTAGTATCGATGCTTTTAGGTTTGCTCTGTTGATCGTTATTTTGGATAAGACCTTACGTTTTCTTTTGGGTACGTAACGTCTTGCATGAGTTTTCTTGTACGAGTTCGTTTGATTTTATTTTGAGTATATGGTTCCTGGTATTTTCTTTCGTTTTCAAACAATAGAATTGTGTTAGAGTCTGTACGGTGTTTTACGATCCCTGTTGGTATTATGGTGTCATTTGTTTGAGTAACATATTTCATAATTGATGTCTAATTATAAAAACTCTTTGGAAGTATTGTGTTAGTGTTTGAGAAAAACTGTGTTTAAAATGATCTTTGTAAAAAGAATATGTTTAAATGGTCTATACAAATAGGATATGAAAATTTTTAAGTGGTTTAATAAATTTTATTTTATTATAAAAAGCTGGTTTAAAGTGATTCATAGTGGTAAGGTACGATACACCATTAGATAACCATCTCTAGATTTTTTTATGACAACCAGAATGAATTTTTCAAAGATTACATTTAAGACAATTTTATTATTATTTAAAATGATTTTTTTTACTTAAAGTGACTTTCTTAATTTAAATTGATTTTTATAAAAACATTATTTAATTTGGTCTTTCGAGTAAAGTCGATAATTGGTATAAGAATTTCCGTCTTTCGTATTGATATTTTTTTATGTGTTCATTTGTCGTGGTACGTCTGTTGATTTTCTTTCGTTGCGTTTTCACTCGGTGCATATACGTATCCTTTCTTTCAAAGGATTCTTATGTCATTTGATCTACGTCTATTTGCATATGTGGAATCTCCTATATGCATTCTAGCCTTTGACTCGATATTTATTTGCTATCCTATTCGATTGTTCGTAACCCTTGGAGTTCGTTGATACCATTGAGTCGTGGAAGCTTTGATGTGCTTGTGGGAATGGACCGGTTGTCCAAGAGGAAGTTTGGGATAGTATGTCATGAGAATGTGGTTAGGATACTGTTGGAAGGTGATGAGATACTTCGGGTTCATGGTGAACGTACTCAAGGAGTCGTGAAAACCTTAATGAACACTAAGGTAGGTGAATCGAAATTGAGTGATATTTTCATCGTACGAGATTTTATTAACGTGTTTTCGGAAGACTTGTCGATGACCACCACGACGACAAGTGGAGTTCCGCATAGATTTGGTTCATGGAGCGACGTTAGTTGCGAAGTCTCCATATCGTCTAGCACCCTTGGAAATACAAGAATTGTCTGAGCAACTTCGAGAGTTGCAAGACAAGGATTTCATACGACCTAGTCATTTTCCGTAAGGAGCACTAGTGTCATTTGTTAAGAAGAGGAGCATGGAGTTCATTTGAAGTAAGTGTTGGAATTACTGAGGAAGGAGAAGTTGTATGCTAAGGTTACTAGTGTGAGGCAGTGAAGAATTGGGAAGTACCTACGACACCATCCGAAATATGATTATTCTTAGGATTGGCAGGTTACTTACCTACGTTTCATCATAAACTTTTCTAAGATTGTTAAACCACATACTTCCCAAACTGAGAGGAATCAAAAGTATAAGTGGGGCGTAGAACGAGAAGATGCTTTATAGACTTTGAAGAATGATTTGTGTGGCACTTCGATTAATCGAATGTAGTGGTTGATGCGTTGAGTAGAAAGGAACGAGTGAAACCTAGACGTGTTCGAGCGATGGCTATGACCATTCAGTATGGAGTAAGAGGAATGATATTGGCAGCCCAAAGTGAGGTGTTCAAGCAAGAGAACGTACTCGCAGAAAGGCTTCACGGGTTAGATTGGCATATGGAAAAGAAGAAGGACGAGAGTTTGTACTTTATGGATTGTATATGAGTTCTGTTAGTAGGGAATGATGAAAACGGTAGTAATGAATGAGGCTCATACATCAAGGTACTTGGTACATCCGGGAGCGGATAAGACGTACTATAACCTTAGAGACATGTATTGGTAGCCACGTGTATAAAAAAGATATAGTTACCTATGTTAGCAATTGTTAGATCTGTTTAAGAGGTGAAAGCTACGATGTCAAAGACTTTTGGTTTGCTGCAACAGCCTAAGATACTTGAGTGAAAATGAGATAGAATCACCATGGATTTTATCAGTAAATTTCCAAGGTCAAAGTAGTAAGTATGATGTGATTTGGGTGATTGTCGATAGACTGACCAAGTAGCTCATTTTCTAGCTATACAAGAGATTTCAAGAGGTGAAGTTGGCAAGGATTTATAGTGATGAGATAATAGCAAGGAATGGAATTCTGGTGACGATCAACTCAGATTTAGATGGATGATTTACCTCGTGGTTTTGGCAGACGCTGCAGAAAGTGTTAGTGACGCGGTTAGATTTGAGTACTGCTTAGCATCCTCAAGCGGATGTGTCACAACCCGAAATTTTCAGAATTTTAAATTACTATTTTTACCCTTTGACTTTATGATTTTGACTGTTGACATTTTACGATCACATAAAAACGATTACCGCGTAGCCGGTAAATTTTTGAAACGTATTTAAATAATAAATTATAATTATGATTATTATCGCTCATTTGCAAATTTACTTTTCTAACTTATTTGACTTGAAAACGAGAAGCTATATTTTATTCCTAAATTGATTTATCAAAAACGACCTGTTAAATCTCATTTTCACGAATCGGACTCTAAAGCAATTTGATGTAAAACGACATTCCAGACAACTTTTTAGTTTTGCCTGAGACCAGAAAACAAGCAGAAAGTGACTAAAATAACCTCGCAAAATTTTAAAGACAGTGCGTACCGACACAAGAAAACTAATTAAATTTAGAGTTAAGTACATTTTTTGTCCCTGTGGTTTGGTGCATTTTCTCACTTTTGGTCCAAAAATAAAAAAAAGTTTGGAGGTTTAGGAATGAAGTCCTAGCGATCAACCAGAACCAGGATCTACCCAAGGACATCCCATAGTTAGAAATAGCAGTCCTTAGGTATGATTTGAGATGAATGAGTAAGAGGGAAAAATGCCGACTAAGATTGAGCTAACACTGGAACAATCACAACAAGGTGTTAGTAATGACGTCTTGGTAAGCATGAAGGGGTTGAAGAATGAAAAAGAAATGTATGGATAAAGGGTGAAAAACAAAACAGCCATCCAAACAATTTAGCATAAAAAAAAAAAAAAAGAAACCCGTCAATACATATCTAATCAAAATGAGACAATATGATATTGATATTGAAGAAAGCGCATGAACCCAGTGGATGCAATCCACTAACCCCTCAACCAGCCATTCATTTCGGGTTTCTCTCAAAAGAAACTTGTCCTCATTGTCAACAGGACACATACATACATATCAATTGACATCTCACTCCGAGATTGTTAATATTATTGGTGGCAGTCTGGCCCACTCTATTACTAAAACAAAATGCACAAATCGAGTCTAGAGCCAAAGAGATCAAATATAAATCTCATTAGGACACAATTCCAAAATAAACGTGTTTGAACACCATAAAGTTTCATAATTGTAACAAAGAGTCCTACCATTACCTTGAATCTTTCCAGAACATCCAAGTGATATCCTAAGTATTTTACATTAAAAGAAATCCTGCTTGATGCCTACATCAAACAAGCTCTTGGTAGGAGTGACTGTCAAAGTACTGATAATGAATCAGCTTGTGATAACTGGATATCAATTTTGTCAGTAAAATGAATTTAACACTTTAATCCAGCATGATAGTTAAATTATCGTTTCACTCTTACCGGGTTACTGGCTTTGGAGACTTTCCGTAAATGAGAACTAGCAAGCATGGTTAATCTAATACTCTTTGTAAAGATTCTACACTTTAAGCTGGAAAACCCTGTCAAGAGAATTTTCATTGAATCTACCTGATCACATTATGAGTATTTATAACTATAAAACGGTAACTGAGTTAATCAAACCGGAAGATGAATGACAAAGCCATATTCATCTTTTATTGCTAACTGTCTTATTTCAGGTTTAGACGACGGTGTTGCAGCCTCATTCCAGCGAAGTCGGATTCATAAACCACATGCTCATACTCAAGCTTTCAAAGTCAATCATTCAACGTCAAGATAGTTGATTATAATCTTCCCCACCATCAAAGAGCCTCATAATTAAATAAAGAATCGTCAATTGGGGGATATTGTTAGACTTATAATCATATATGTCGAACAAGAATGTAACAAGTATGAGCATGTTGGTCAAGAGCACAAGATGATTAAGGAAGTCGAATCAAGATGATTCATGTCAAGGAGATGATGCAAGATAACAATCTCAAGAACTCAAAGTAAAAAAGATAAAGGCTCAAGATCAAGATCACAAAGCATGAATGAACAAAGCCATTACAAACAAGACAAGACCAAAACAAGTCAAAGCATAAACGTCAAAAGTCATATCTTCAACGTCAAGGGAGACAATGATAAAACAAAGCAAACTCCTACAAGAATGTTATCGGTGGTACGGAGGAGTTTGAAGAAAGAGACCTCAACATTGGAAGAGATTGTTAGCCTTAATTATATTAAGCCAAACAAGAATGTTATCGATCTTATAAAGTCAAATTGGGTCTTGTAAAGTAATAGGCTAGTCAGGTATAAACGGGCTTGGAATGTAAACAAATATTGTCCATGTGTAGGGTTTAAAGCCCAAGTTAAGCTAAGCCCGACCCATTTAGAAAGCCCATGAGCCAACTAGAAGGCGTGGGTATAAAAGGACCCATCTCCACACATGGAGAGGGTTTTTGGTCATTCATATGTGTGTGTATTACATGTGTGTAACCATCCACCACTCTTTCTCTCTCTAATCTAATATTCCAAAGTTCATCTCATCCTCTTTTCTTCTTTCTTATTTTCGGCTCATTTAGAGCTTATTTGGGTTTGCTCATTTGTTGTGTAAGGATTATATTGTGGGATAACACATTCCATGCAGTAGTCTTAGCACTTAGGCATTGCAAAATTGTATGAATAAAGAATTTACATTGAGGAGAAAAGAATGCCTTATAAAATGTAAGCTTCTATGAAAGTTTTTCATACCCCATCTTTGTAAGTT
>BQNB010030603.1:0-54732 GCA_026074375.1 Tanacetum coccineum | reverse complement strand
AGGTGAGTTCATAGCCCCCATGTGTTACTGGTTTTTAACTGTTTTGGGGTGAGAATATGCTTGTTTGCAAATGCGTTTACATGGTTGATTTCATATTGGTTTACATACTTATTTGCATAGCTCGCTATGGGATACATTAATTGAATTCACTGTTGGTCGCGAATACATACTTACTTTTGCTATGGACGCAAGTGTCTTGATTTACCTTTCCTGTTTATGTGTTTCCTAAGTTTTGCTTGCCAACCATTTTCTTTTATATGTAGGATGAGACGATATGCCACTTTTTTATATGTGGGATGAGACGATATGCAACTTCTTTTATATGTAGGATGAGACGATATGCCACTTCTTTTTTATGTGGGATGAGATGACATGCCACTGTCGTTATTAATTGTGGGATGAGATGATATGCCACTTTTATTATTAGTTTCGGTGTCATGAGCTTAGGTAAATGTAATTACATTCTGTGATGGTTGCATGGGATGCATGTCCACAGGGAAAGTCTCGCGGTCCTGCATTATACGATTTAATAAAACTATGAATTCACCAACTTTATGTTGACCTCTTTAAGCATGTTTTTCTCAGGTTTAAGTATGAAGATAGTTTGGATGGGACGGAAAGCGGATATCAAGAATGAAGGCTCGGTGAACATATGTTTATAAATTAATAAAACATTTTTAAAATGAAGTCGTGATATGACTTGTATAGTTTGGGGACCTATCTTGTAAGTCTGATTCTCTTTTAAACTAATGAGATGAAATTTGTTAATAAACGTATTTTTGGCGTTTACTAGGACTCGTGTGCATGTATTATGAAGTAGCACCCCAAATGTATTATTCCGCTGCGTATCGTATTTTGAGGGTGTTACAGATTGGTATTAGAGCTCGAGTTGTAGCGAACTAAGTCGTTTTTCAAACTTGGACTACAACTAATTTTGGAAATTTTGTCACGAGTCGTTCACCGATGTCCGATATCCACGCATGCGTTGGTCGCGATCCTTAAATGCTTTATGTGGTATACTTGATTGCATTTTATGTGTGTAGCAAGCGGGTGACACTTGGTATAAGTGGTAATTATATATGTGTATATATATACAGTGCATCCGTTCTATGGTATACGGATTTATACATACTTTACTTTTGAAAATGATTACGGATTAGCTTAAGTGGATTGAACCGATGGGTACATATTCATAAATGTCCGGATGATCCTTGGAGGGGACATCTGCGATGGGTACATGTTCTTTAATGCCCGGATGATCCTTGGAGGGGACATCTGCGATGGGCGCATAGTGCATCGGTTTCATGAACTTAGAGTAATGGTAATCATGGTTTTATACACACGTGTATGTGTACGTTGCCTTGAATAAAGTGACAATACATATTTTGGACGATTGCGGTCCGGATTCATACATATATATACAAAGATGAGTACATAGATTTTCTATGGGATAGACGAACACTAGAACCCTGTCGAGGTATGGTGGGTTGCACCATAGCCTCAAGACCATGCATGATATACATGCAATATGATAACTATGTGAAGTTATATGAACATAAAGGTTCGAATATTGTCCAACGTCGAGTAAATTTATTAATTAGGTTGAGATGTGTACCAATTCATGACTGAATCTCAAGACAGTTCTTGTTTGATGAGTTTGCATTCTTTCGCATACTCTACAGTTATTTATATAAGGGTTATTTATATAAATAGGGGAACATTTCTTTAGGCAAGGTAGTACGACAAGCTCGTAGGTCCTAGGCGATGCATAAATATTAAGCTATCGAATATGATACCTTACCATCATTCATTTATGACAGGAGCGCATAGTCATATTTACCATACCGGTCTTATATAATATACTTATATAAGTTAAGTTTTGCTCATTGCAAGCAGTCATGCTTTCATCATCGATAGTTACTTACACATCTGCCTATATTAATTTCGAGCCATGGAGATCCCAGTGAGCTTCTGATGAGGAGCTAAAGGAACTAATGAAGGATCAGCTTCTACCTGCTGATGCCTCACCTATAGCCCTATCACCGGACTACATCTCTGACTCTGATCCAGAGGAGGATGATGAGGAGGACCCTGAGGAGGATCCTGCTGACTATCCTGCCGACGGAGGAGACAATGATGATAATGAGTCATCTAATGATGACAACGATGATGATGATGTGAGAGGATGAGCAGGACGAGGAGGAGGAGGAGCACCTAGCTCCGGCCGACCCTTCTGCTATACCTACAGGTGATCCTCTCCACACCATATCATCTTGTTTTCTGAGACCAAATCCCGTGCAATACGGATGTCTATTTAACACCATACTCCACTATCACCATCTGCCGAGAACAAGAGGAAGCAGGATGGCACTTCTAATAACAATCAGAACCAACAACAGCCGAATAAGAGGCAAAATACTGGCAGGGCTTACACTGCAGGGCACAGGGAGAAGAAACATTACGGCAGATCTAAGCCGTTGTATTTTAAATACAACTATCACCATAATTGTTCATGTGCTCCCAAATGCCACAAGTGCAACAGAGTTGGCCATCTGACCCGTGACTGTAGGAGTTCTACAAATGCCAATACTACTATCAACCAAAGAGGCACTAGGGCAAGTTAGAAGGCTACTTGCTATGAAGGTAAGAATCAAGGGCACTACATGAGTGATTGCCCGGAGCTAAAGAACCAAATTTTTTACGCCATGGTTGACGTTATCCTTTTAATTTTTTAAAAATTTTTCTATGCATAACGTGGTCTTACCTTACCTACTGGTTGGGATCACGGAGTGTCATGATTTTCCCTTGAATGAAACTTCATAAACATTTTGTTCCCTGTGACTTTCAGGAAACAATGACAAATGTTGATCAAGGGATAAGTGTTGAGGAAATTGAGCGGATTGTAGCCCAAGGAGAGTGGTTATGCTTATCGAGGCTATTGCCCATTTATGAGTCGAAAAAAACCACATGGCCCGTAAGGTCATTAGACAGACCCGAACAACAAGAATGCAAGGTAGCAGAGAATGCTAACAACAAGAGAAAGTGGGAAGGTAACCACAATGGGCAATGTACTGTAAAGTTCGGGAATTGCAAGAAGGTTGACCACATGACCCAGGATTGTAGGAATCCTGTTGCTGCTAGGAATCAACGAACTCACGCCTGTTATGAGTGTGGAAGTCTGAGACACTTCAAGAGTGAGTGTCCAATAGTGAAGTTCCAGAAACGTGTGGATAAAAAGATCAGCACTCTTGCTGAACGCCAGACTGAGAACAAGAGGAAGTTTGAAAACACTTCCCGAAATAGTCAGAATCAACAACAACAACAAATCAAGAGGCAAAACACCGGCAGGGCATACACTGCTGGATCGGGTGATAAGAAACCATATGGGGGATCTAGACCCCTGTGCTCAAAATGCAATTACCACCATGACGGTCCGTGTGCTCCAAAGTGCTATAAATGCAACAAATATGGTCACATCGCCCGTGACTGTAGGGGTACGGGAAATGCCATGTGTTAAACAACCAAGGGTCACTGATATGTGATCAAGTCAAAAGATTATTTGCTATGAATGTGGATATGGGGCACTACAAGAGGGGATTGCCCAGGAGCGAAAGACCAAAGTCATAAAAAACCAAAATTGAAGGTACTAGTAGCACATGGAGTGGTGCATACCTTTAAGGAGGATGAAACCGATCAAGCTCCTAACAACATTATAGGATGGGATCGAGCTTAAAAAGAGGAAAGTTGGCTCGCCTTGCCTAGCAAACCCTAAGTTGGAACTATCTTAAACTTTATTTCCTTAGGAGTTCTCGTTGTATTTCCCTTAAATCTCAGTTGTACGAATGATTTCAAATTATCTATTATGAGGATTTCGTCAATATTAACTTAGGTTCCTTACTTACTCTGCGAACTATCTCTCGAATATCTATGAAATTATAACGCTAATTTTGACGAAATATGAGCAAGGCATCGTTAGGCCTCAATTATACATGGCCTGATCAACTATGTATAATTCAAGAAGGTTTACCATGCCGTACTGAGAGTTGTCACTTAAAAACATCTTGTTAAGGAAACAATTTTCTACTTATATATTGTTTTGTGTGCGTATTCATAGAACGCGTTTACTTTTGGAAATTGAATTAGTAACCATATCAACTAAGCAGACCTTCACTTCCGTTTCTTACTATATAGTTGCATCTTTTACCAGAAATCCTAAGCCGAGAAGCCAGACACGATGTACTAGTCGCCTAAGACAATTCGCTATCAAATTTGCTCGCCATTTGAGAATTTACTAAATCACCCATTCGAATCACATAATGCCTGTAGACACTTTGGTAGTTTCGATGCTATAATCGGTATGGATTGTTTGGCAAGTACCAAGCGATCATTGTGTGTGCCGAGAAGATTGTTCGCATCCCCTGGAAGTAGATCCTTTGTTAGTGACATTGAGAACTTTGTTTCCAATAGTTCAAGACTTTCCTAAAGTATTTCCTCTGAGGAACTTGCCGGGTCTTCCTCTGACTCGACAAGTTGGAGTTTCTAATTGATTTAGGTTAACATGGTGCTGCACCTGTAGCACCGGGGCACCTTATCGTTTGGAGCCCTCCGAGATGAAAGAGTTATTTGGGCAACTGAAAGAGCTGTCCGACAAAGGCTTTATAAGACCCAGTTCCTCGCCCTGGGGAGCTCCGGTTTGTTTTATCGTGAAGAAGGGTCGGATCATTTCAGGATGTGCATTGACTATGGGAATTAAATGAATTGAGGGCTGAAGAAACCGTTATTCACTACCTGAATGATGATTTACTTGATCAGCTGCAAGGGTCGAATATCTACTCGAAGATCGACCTAAGGTCAGGTCATCATAAATTGAAGGTTCGAGAGGCAGACATCTCGAAGACTGCCTTCAGAATCTCGATCATGGGACATTATGAATTCCAAGTTATGCCATTTGGTTTGACGAATGCACCTGCCGTATTCATGGACCTTATGAATCGGGTATGCAAACTATATCTGGATAAATTCGTGATTGTCTTTATGACGATACTTCTGATTATTCGTAGAAACAAGAAAGAACATACAAGAAACACCTTAAGCATACCTTAGAATTGCTTTAAGAAGGAGGGAGTTGTATGCCAAGTTTTCCAAATGTGAATTTTGGATTCCTAAGGTACAGTTCCTCGGTCACGTGATCGATAGTGAAGGAATCCATGTAGATCCAGCCAAGATTGAATCCATTAAGGATTGGACATCTCCTAAGTCACCAACGGAGATTCGTCAATTTTTAGGTCTTGCTGGGTATTACCGAAGATTCATTGAAGGGTTTTCAAAAATCGCCAAACCTATGACCAAGCTCACCCAGAAGAAGGTTAAGTTTGAATGGGGCGATAAACAAGAAGCAGCTTTCAACTGTGAAGCAAAAGTTGTGCAGTGCCACCCAATCCTTGCATTACCATGGGGAATCAAAGCTTTCATCGCATACTGCGGACGCTCTTCGAAGAAGGGTTTGGGCACTGTATGAATGCAGAGAGAAAAAGTGATTTCTTATGCATCACGCCAGTTGAAGATTCATGAGAAGAACTATACAACTCATGATTTAGAACTTGGTGCAGTAGTGTTCGCTCTCAAGATCTGGAGACATTATTTATATGGAACTAAGTGTACGGTGTTCACCGATCACAAGAGTTTGCAACACATTTTAGATCAAAAAGAGTTGAACATGAGGCAACGCCGATGGTTAGAGTTGCTAAGTGATTACGATTGCGATATTCGTTATCACCCGGGGAAAGCAAATGTCGTTGCTGATGCTTGTCTGAGAAGGAAAGAACGAGACACCATTATGAGTTCGCTTTTAATGGAGCTTAGTCATGACTATTAGCTTGGATCTTCCCAAACAGATCTTAAATGCTCAGACTGAAGCGCGAAAACCAGAGAACATTAAGAGTGAAGACGTTGGGGGAATGTTGATTGAAAACGCTAAATTTCCAGAAGCGATTAGAGAACAAAAGTTGGAACCACGTGCGGATGGAACCCTGTGCCTCAATGGCAGAAGTTGGTTACCTTGTTATGGCGATTTGCGGACTGTGATCATGCACGAGTCCCACAAATCAAAGTACTCTATTCATCCGGGTTCCGACAAAATGTACCAAGACATGAAGAAGTTATATTGGTGGCCCAACATGAAAGCCGACATAGCCACTTATGTTAACAAGTGTTTGACCTGTGCTAAGGTCAAGGCTGAACATCAAAGGCCATCAGGATTGTTGGTACAACCTAAGATCCCTGAATGGAAGTGGGACAACATCACCATGGATTTTGTTACTAAGCTTCCTAAGTCGTCGCAAGGCTACGACACTAATTTTGGTGATCGTTGACTGTACTCATAAGGTCTGCGATCTTCAACCATTTGAGGGAGACCGATCCTTTGGATAACCTTCGCAAGATTTACCTAAAGGAAGGTGGTCACGTGGGCATGGATTCGTGATAGCGTTGACACTTATATAGCAAAACCTAATACAGATCCCTGACCCGAATCCCTTGACCACAGGCAAAAGGTCAAATTCCACAAAATTAGGATAAAATATATAGGGTCGAATCAATAATAAAAGATTCCGGAAGAGCTATTACGTCGTGGTCGTACTTGTCCACGATTGGCTGCAATTGAAAGGTAATCCTGGTTTGATGATAAATTGACTGAGGAGAATGTATGATATGTTGGAAACACGGATATAATTACATCTAAACTTAATTAATAAAAACCTAATTTAATATACGGGAACAAATATAGGAAATGGGTATCTTAAAAAATACGGGAAACAAAATTAGTTATAGGGAAATCTAAATTAATACTATTACTAAATTACAGGGGAACAGATCAGGATCTGGGAACCTAAATACTAAAAATTAAGAAAATAAATGCTAAATTAAATTAAAAATCAAAATTAAATTCTAATTAAGTTAATTTGAAAAATAAAAAAACTAGAATAAAAACGGAGGTCGTTTGAATGTAAAACGAAAAGAAACGGTAAAACGCACCCGGTAAAACGGGTCTAAGACTGAAATTTAAGAAAAATTAAAGATTTACTTATATTTTTTATTTTTCATGACACTAAATGACAAAAGAACTTTTGTAAAAAAGAAAATATTTTTTTATTAATTTTTGGATTTTTTATGAATTTTTTAAGAGTAATAAACTAATTAAAACTAAGAAATAGAAAAGACACAAAAAATAAAAGATATAAAATTCTGAAAAAAATAAAATTAAATAAAGAAAAGTTAACAAGTCTAAAAGAGATAAAAAAGCCCTAATTTTTACTTATTTAATTAAAAGTAATTAAACTAATTAATATTAAACCTAATTTAATTAATTAAATTAACTAAAAGTTAACTGCTCTAAACTAAAGGGATTAACAGTGAAATGGGATAAGGACTAACAGAGTAAAGAGAAACTAACCTAAGGCATTTAATCATTTGTTAAACACTAAAAAGAAAAATTACATCAATGGTACCCTGAGAGGACCCCGAAGTACAAAGTTAGTCAAAGTGCTTATTAGCCTCAAACTCATAAAAGCAAAACTTTACTTTATCAGTCTTAAGGGGATCATTTTTCTAATAAGCACTTTAGTATAAATCTCAGTGAATAAGCCAGAAAAATAAGCTTTTTGGGACAGCAGACTTAATAGCTTATGGGCTTATTTTCTTTTTCTTTTTAGGATTTAAGCAACACAATAAGCTAAGAAAACTATATTAACTAATTACTAAGGCAAGGGTAGCCTAAATATAAGCTAAGGTCACTAAATAGCCCTACAGAATTAGCTGGATTTAACTTAAACTATTCTAAAGTTTATATAAAAAGAATAGGAAAAAGTGGACTTTTAAGGTTATAATAAGTTATCTAATAAGCTAAAACCTAGGGATTTAAGCTTTCAACCTAAGTGTATAAACCTACAGGCTATATTAAAAAGCAATAATAACCTACAGCTTAATATTAAATAAGCTAGAAAAGGGGGGCTTAATATGGTGCTCAGCACCAAGGGAGGTACAATAAGCCTTTGAGGGCTTTTTCAACTTAACACAATAAGCTCATAAGGGCTTTTTACCCAAAATCAACCCAAGACAGATTAACAAAGGTGGTAAGTGAGCTTATATCCAAAATTTAAGTCATTAAGGTTAACTTAAACATGCTGATTTCTTGACTTGAAATTGGCTGTTTTCAAAGAAATTTGGCTTGGCAGACTTAATGGTACTTGACCATTTGAAAATTGACAGAACAAAAGGTTCTCTTTTTAGGCTAGTTATAACAAAATAAGCACAAGAAAGGTATGCTTAAGCTGTTTAAACAGCTTAAGCAATTTAACACAAGGTTTCTTTATAGAATTTTGACAAAAAGATCAAAGGTTTACAAAAACTTATTTTTTTACTAAAAATTATGATTAAACTGGCCTAAATAAGCCCACACACTCAGCCAAAGATGGCTGAGTGTGTTTGACCCATGGTTAAACACTTTTTGACCCATTTTGAGTATAAAACCAAACACTCCCTTAAATTTGTAAAAACCCACACACTCAGCCAAAGTTGGCTGAGTGGTATTTACCCATAAAAACACCCATATGACCCATTTTAAGGTCTAAACCAAACACCCCCTTAATTTATAAATTCGGGTTTTTAGCCCTTTTTCAATGAAGTAAAGGGGTAAGACAAGTGTTATTAAGTTGAACTTAACAACTTTTACACATGGTTATGCAAGTTTAAACAGAATTGATGGCTTAACTTACACTTTAAATTTTGATAAATGCAATAACACAAAAAACTCTTATCTTTTATTAAAACTGGAAATAATACAACACAAACTTAAAATAAACTGAGTACAATACTTTTTAAGAAAACTTAACTAAATTTTACACTAAGAAAAGAAAAAAAACAGGGGATGTTGTGTCTTCGGCTTGGTCTCTTCTCTTTTATAGAAGTCTCAAAGCCTTCTGGCTCATGGGATGAGCTTGTTGTGAGTGTGCAATGCTTCCCAAGCAATCCTAGCCTTCCATTATTCTTGTACACCATCTCACCATTAAAAGGGGGTCTCGGGTTGAGTGATTTCCAAGTGGGAAGGGTTATAGGGGCAGGGTAAGGTGGGAAATGGGATAGTGGTATTGGCTATAAACCATGGGGGAGGGAGGTATGGTTTTGGCGGGTAGGGTGGTTCGAGTACCAAGTGGTTGCAGGTTTTAAACGTAAAGTTTGGGGAAGAGGCAAAAATGGTCCCTCACTTTTCATTCTCTTGTCATTTCATTTTAAGCCCTTTTTAGTTATAATGAAGTTTGGAAAGTGACGCATTTGGCCCCTGCGTTTTATAACAAAAAGAATAAAAGGAGGTTAGGGTAAATTGCAAAACAGCCCTTGTGTTTTATTAGCTCTTTTTTTTTCTTTTTAAAACAACTTTCAAACTTGGCATTTTTGGCCCTTTTCTTTATTTTTTTCATTTTTTTTAATTATAAAACAAGGTTTTAAAATTTACATTTTTGGTCCTTATGTTTTATAAAAAAGGGTATTGGGCTTGGGTTTGTGTATTGGGCTTTCAAAGTCTTCACAGTCTTTGTCAATTGCACACAAATGGGCTGTTGTAATTGATTGAGGGCCCATTTGGTCTTCACAGTCTTCATAGTTATACTATTGGGCTTTCCCGGCCCATCAGATGGGTTAAGATTGCATTCAATAGTATTCTTCAGTTCCGGCTCTGGTTTGACTGCTGATTCTTCTGTATTGACTCTGACTTTGACATTTTTGGACTTTGGCCTTGATTTTGCACAGTCTTTTCCATTCCATGCTCAGTTTTGTCATTTTGGCTTGGTTTTCTGTCTTTTTGATGATATCTACTTCCTGCACAATACAAATGCAAAACAAACATCTGAGTAGAGGCAATATTTTGCCAACAAGACTGTCGAGCTTCAGTGTCATGACTATTATAAATGTAATCTGGTTGTAACATCACGGGAAAGTCTTGCGGTCCTCATAATTAAAAATACAAAACCTCTGAATTCACCAACAATTTTGATTACATTTTTAAAGCAAAGTTTTCAGGTGGTCTAGGCACGGGGGTTCCAAGGATGCCATGGGTTACTTTTTTGGGATTTGCACCTTAAAGATTTACGTGCATCCATATTCAGGGAAATGAATTAGTCAACTTAATGTAATATTAAACAAGAACAAGTAAAAGCTATATGCTATTGTGTAACAACTCTTCATTAAATCAATGTATCCTTTTTAAATGACTTTTTTTTTGTGTCGTTCTTCATATTATCTTGTGCTGTTGAGTTCTTGAAGTAACACGTCCCGGCTATCTATCCCGCTCCGACCCAATTTGGGAGTGTTTACATAATAAGTGGTTAAAACGGGGGGTGCTGCGAATAGAATGATTTTTTGAACCTTTTTGATTGTGACCTTTTAAGTTCTTGTTTGATTGTGAGGGGTCATCAGTTTTAAATGGTGATAAAGTTATTTATTTTCGGGTATTGTTTTATTTACATTGCGTGAGGGACCAGCAATGATTTAGTGTGGGGGAATTTGATAAACGCTAAAATACACATCTTTTATAACCCGGAAAACACTATAAAAGGACTAAAAACACTAAAATATGATTAATTATGTTGCAAATATGTTTTGTTTGTGATTTATGTCTACAGGTACATAAGGCTTGAAAACGAAGCAAAAAACGGTTAAAATTCGGGTGACTTTTCGACGACGTTTTCCAACGTTTATCGAGTTTAACGAAGTCGTGAATATTCCTCGGTCACACCATTGAAAGATCACCGAAAAAACGAGTCCAACGTACCCCAGGCCTTTTTATATTTAAACCTTTTATTTTTGAACCTTTTTCGTCCCTGTTAGAACTTTAGTTTTAGTAATGGACCAGACCAGAGATTAAAATGAAGCTTTATTAATAATATAAACTTTTGCATATAATTAAATGAGGCTATGTCTTGGCACAGTGGTAGTGATGCATAGCCTCTTTTCCCCCAAGAGGCCAGGGTTCGACTCACTCTAAGAGGTTTATCCTCCATTATACACGTGGCGGATCGACCCGAACTCGACCCGATCCAAACCCGTACCAGACCCTACCCATGACGTCCACCTGACCGACGCCCCATTTCTTGAACACCGACTTACCCGACCCAATAATACCCGGCCATGACCCGCTGGTTGACCGATGGTCCGGCGGTGGTCAACGGTGGTCCGCCACCATCGACCGTCGTTGACCGCCGTCGTTGACTGGTGGTCCGGCGGTGGTCAACGGTGGTCCGCCGCCATTGACCGTCGTTGACCGCCACCGTTGACCGGTGGTCCGGCGGTGGTTGACCGGCGACGGTGGGGAACAGTAAAAATGCCACGTGGCACCACTCAGGTGGTGACACAGACGCTTCTAATGATATGGTGTCAGATGTGCAGTACGATGTACTGTAGCAGTCGAGGTGCAGACACGTCCCGTATGAGGTCTGTTCAGGTGGCGCTGGACTAAACAGAGCGTGACATGTATCACTATCTGTGTATACGAGGTGTGCGTGTGTCAGTACGAGGTCAGGCATGTATGGATCTGTGCCAATCATTGGCAATCATGAGGCGGTTGGTGGAGTGCAAAAAGACTATAATACCCCCAGATCTAGCAATATGAGTGGTGGAGTACTTGAAAGGACAAAATTACCCCTCCCACTTGGAGGCTATAAATGAAGCACGCAGCAGCTGTTTGAAGAGTTAGAATTTAGTGTTAGATTTAGTTTATTAAAAATTAGTAGTATAGGTTAGTTTTAGGAGTAGTATATTATAGTATTTAGCTTATTGTAAAAGCTTTTATAGCTTATTGTAATCCACTTTTTTTAGCTTATTAATGAAGATGTTTTTAAGATTAAAGTGTTTATTCACTTATGGCTTATTCTTTTTCTAATCCTCTATTTACTTTTCTTTTCTTTTTAAGCTTATTTGGCTTATTGTGCTTCTTAAAAGATTTTGTTTTATTCTACTGAGCTTATTTCTTACTTCAAATAAGCCTTCCTTTGGCTTATTTGATTTAGATCTAAGCTCATATTATCCAAATAAGCTTTTGCTTATTTTCATTTTCTTTTCTTATTTAGCTTATTTCTTTCTTATGCTCGATTCGAATGCTAAAAAGGGTGTCATGAGTTCTTCTAACTTTAAGTCATTGAGCACCCCCCGTCCACCCCCTTCCCACCTCCCTAGCCACCTCCCACCCTCCCTCCATCGGGCGCCTACTGATTTCGAGAGCTTATTATTTAGTTTAGTAGATCTAAAAGCTTTTTAGTAGTTAAAGTTTTCAAATTGCTTATTTTTTTTGTTTGCTTAAAGTTGTTTACTTTTTGGCTTATTTACTAATCTAATTCCTGTAAATATACCCAATTCAGTTCACGTTGTTTGAAACCCTTAGTTTTGGGTGATAATCTAAAAATAAACAGACTTATATTTTTTAGCTTAATTTCTAGATAAAGTATGTTGTTTTGGCTTATTTTCTTAGATCTATTCCTTAAATATACCCAATCCAAGTTCACTTGTTTGAACACCTTAGTTTTGGGTGGATTAGATCTAAAGTTTTCATTTTTTTAGCTTATTTTGTTCTAACTTTTCATGTATTATTTCTTATTCCATCCTTCTACATCTAAGGCCGGAGCTTAAGGGTCTTATAAGGTTGATAAATAGATAAGTATGATCTTTATAGTTTTTATGAAATAATTAGTAAATAAATTGATCCCCTTATTCGCTAATTAGTGAAGTAAAAGCTTAAAGTGATAAATTTAATTATGTTTATTAAGTTTGTAATATCTGTGTTTATTATATCATTGCGGTTCTCTCCAATCGGTTACCCCTTTTTCCTTTTTTTTAATAACTATTAGTTTTAGAATTATTAGTTTAAAAATTTTTAATGTTTGTCTTATGATTGTTTGCTAGTTTATTTGTTATGATTAGTGGAGTAAGTTCATTTGTGCTTGCTAAGTGATTAGTGATTGGAATTAGTGCGGGTTTAAAAAGGTTTAAAATTTAATAGTCATTAGAATTTTCAATTACATACCGTCATTTATTTTTAATGTAATTTGAATAGTTGTCATTTATTTTATTTTAAAAAGCATTTTACTTTACTTGTCATTTAATTTCTTAAAACTTGTTTTCGAAGAATTTTAATTCGGCAAACCTAAACCCGCACTTAATGAACATTCTACGTCACTTAGCAAGCATTTTCGTCATTTATATCTTTTAGATCAATTTTAGTATAATCTTGTAGTTTTTAATCTTTAAATTAATATTAGTTTAAAAATATTTAATATCCAAAAGTTTAGTTTCCCTTTTATAGCTTCTCTTTAAGTAGATTTTAGAAAACCAAACCCAAAAACTTAAATGATAATCAAGCTCGATTTACAACTTAAACGTAGATTTCCATTCACTTCTCGCCGAGGAAACGACCCAGGAGGTTTTTGATAATTGCTTTGGTTAAAAGCGATTTTCTAGAACCCGACGGAAAATACTTACTATACTATTATTGATAACTTCATTATTAATTAACGTATTAATATTTATATATAATTATATGGTATTAAAAAGGTGAATCACTGAGCAACATTTAAAAAGAATACACCAGTAATCATTCAATATTCCATTCCAATAAGCAACTTTCATTATCAAAATTTGAATTCACACGCTACTTTCTTTTCTGTTCTTATGCACATAACATCTCTCAATATCATTTTTGGCTCACATAACACTCATTTCTGTTTTTATGCACACACTCTCGCTTTCTATTTTTACGCTCTACAAAACTTACAAAATCTTTCATTTCTTTTGGGCTTACCAAAGACACTCTTTCTGTTTATATGACATTGGTTACAAAATTTTGTCATTCCAATGAGTTTCAGCTGTCCTCTCCCACTTTCAGTGTGGGTAACCTCTTGAGAGAGGTGGATCAATGGACTGTTTAGATGTAATCTCAAACCTAGTTTGAGCATTCACATCCCCTAATATGGTATCCTTGCACATGGGACCACTACTGAAACAATTCCTTAAGGAGTTGATTTCATTAAGTGTTGCCATTAATTGGGTCTTATTTGATGTTACCACTGTCCTGCTCTGCTTCTAAGCCTATAAGCAGTAAGTGGCAACCCTCCATTCTGTATACCCAAACTCCTTATGGACAGCCTCATCACCAACCTTTGTCAGGGGGACCACTCTAGACTGAGGTAATCTTGTATCCAACCCTCTTTGATATGCCTAGACATGTTTTGATCCCTTTTGAACATACTTTTGGTATAACATATCCTTTCATCCATGCTTTTTGGTTGTATGAATAAGGAACATCCCCTCAAACAATGCTTCAAGAGATAAGAATTTGAAACAGTTGCAACTTTGGTGCCCATGTCATCTTAACAGCATTAACATTTGCCTGGCAGTAGTAATTTTCTGCCTACCAGTATTAACTGAAGTCGAACAGCATTAACTCTATCTTCAATAATTATGCAACAACATGCCTCTATTCATCATAAGCACACTAGAAAAGACTAGATAGACATGCTGAGAATTCATGAGATCCATATTTATGCTAACCATGAATAAAAGTTAAACTCTGTGAACCACAGACATATCATCTTTAAAAAAGGTGAAGAATTCAACATCTTGTATTCAACATGCTTTACCTGCAAATGTTAGTTCATAGCCAAATATACAAACTCCAAAAAACATTTTCTTCTTAACAGCATTAACTATAACTAACTGGTTTAATCAAACTTAGCAGTATTAATTAGGAAAACTAACAGTATTAATCCTTTACAAAAAACTTTAAACAAAACACATAAAGAGATATATACAGTCAAGGTACAGCATTCCCAATTACTTTGAGACCCACGTATTGAAATCTGCCTGTATCAAAAACCTTTTGTAAGAAGATCTGCAACATTTAAAATCAGATGAATTTTAAACCATTTGTAATTAACTTTATTAGGTTTAGGGTTTAGGAGTCATGCATTAAGTGCTTGTACATTATGTTAAGGTGGTGTAAAGTTTAAAGATGGTTGAGGAGCTTAAATGACCTAATTTGACTTTTTTACATTATTGACTTGTACATTGTGTTTTAGAAAGTTGTAACTTGATTTAGGAGGGAAAAGATATTCAAATGTGGTGCATTGATACTTGTACACATGCTTTAAAGGCTTGTACTTTCATTTATATGTATACATTACATATAATTAGGGTTTTAATATAAACGTTAACGTTTAATGCTTGTTTTGATATAACATTTTGAAAAGTACGTTAAATGGATAATGTAATTGGTAAAAATGATATTAAGATATTGACTTGACATATTAGGATGTTTACATGATGTAAACACATATATAGATAGCATTGATAGAGGTTGCATGAGCTCGTTTACTTTAGAGATGCAAGTTACATTGCATAATGAGATAAAGCAAAAATTTCCCTGTAAGAATGTGATATATTTATAATAGATGGATATTATAGTGCATCTAATTTAATAGATGGATAATTACATTGATGAAAATTGCGGGTCGTTATATCAAGTGATCATGATCTTTTCTATTAGTAAACATAATCTTTTAAACAAATAAGTTTATACATATCTTCTTTACAAATAATTGATACTTATCTTCATAAGTATTCTTGTTCTTCAATCATCCTTTAACTCTTCTTTGATATGACTTTGATCTCATCTTTGACAGCATTAATCCTTCCAGCAGTTGTAATTACTCAGCAGTTGTAATTGAGCAGTAGTAACTCTAAGAATCATCTTTAAGTCTTTTAAACCCAACAATCCTCCCCTAAACTTGATGTTCATCTTCTGAATCTTCAAGTTTCATTAAAAGTATTCACCATCACCAGGAGGATGCATTCAAACACTCCATTGACCCTTTTCCTGCTTTGTCATGAGCTTAAGTAGCTGATAACACATCTCATTCCAACGATCAGCTTGAAGCTTCTTGTTCAGCATGTTTGAGATTGTTATTGGTGTAAGGGGATTTCTTTTCTCAACCAACATAAAGATGTGTATATTTTTAAACCTTACAAAGTGTACTCCATAGTTATCAAACAGCTTCTAAACAGTCACTTTGTACCCTTGTAGATTTCTCCATACATCACTTTTAATGTCAAGTTCAAACATTACCTTCAAATCTCCTCATAACACTCTTTCATAGTCATCCTCTGGCCTTATATTATCATGTTTAGCTTTAACCAACTTCCAGAGGGTCTCTAAGTCTTCTCTATCAATACCCTGAAGCATCTTTATCATTGAAGAATAGCTTTTTGAGCTTCCATCAACTCTTATCAATTTAAAGTATCTCAACCTTCCATATTTATCATTCTGGTATTCAACAATTACTGGAGGCTTAGTAGCTAGAGGTATAGCATCAATTGCTACCTCACCATCTTTAACTATCTCAATATGCCTTTTCGTCTCTGCCTCCTCTTGATCATCTTTTTCAACTTCTACATGCTCATCTATCTTCTGTTTCTTTGACATATCAGATTCAAGTTCATCCCCTTCTCTTTTAGAGCTACCTTCTGCTTTTGTCTTACTGCCTTTCACCAACTCTGTATTCATATCTATAAAAGTGTTTACCCTTTTTATCTCTTTATCAAACGTTTCCTGGATCTCATCATAACTTTTGCTCTTCAGCTGATTGTGTTTGTATCCAACAATGTTCTTTAAATAGGTAGACATTGTATTTCTCTTTTGTGCCTTAGTTGGTGGCTTGCTCCTTTTCTCTTGAGCTCTTAATGCTGCAAAGTGTTTCTTTCTCTTCTCCAAGAGTTCCACAAACAATTTTAACTTTTCTTCAATACTCAATTATTCTTGTTCTTTTGTTTGCATTTGTTGAGCCAATTGAAAGTTAGCATCCATCATAGCTTGTGTGTTATCACATGATTCAAGTAAAGCTATGTTGGCTTTTTCTTCCTTTAGTCTTGAAAGTCTCTCTTCTTTAATATGTTCAGCTTTCAACTGAGCTTCAAGATTTCTAGCCATTTCTTCATCAAGAGCAATTTGATCTTTCTTCTTTAATGGCACTTCAGGCTCCACCATTATTCCTTTGTCTTTGTCTTTTACTTGTGGAAGTTGTGATGCTTGTAAAGATGATGATGTTGTTTTGAATTCACTTGGCTCTTAAACTACAACCCTTCTAGCCTTGGGTCTTGTAGTTGTAGTTGTTGTAGTAGCAGATGTAACAGCTTTTGGGTTTAGCTGCTTTGATTTCTATCAGAGTCCAAGCCAGAGTCAACTCATCAATAGTTGTTGTTGGAGCATTGACAGTAGTAACTTCAACATTAGTAGTAGTAACTACTTCACCAGTAGTAGTAACTGGATCAGCATTACTAACTTCCTTTTTAGCAACATCTTTTTCCTGCTCTTCCAACACACCTGTATCAAACATCAGGTTGTCATCATTCATCTCTTGAGTTTCATCCACCAGAGTCACTTCTGCATCATCATCAAGATCAACAATTTTCCTCTCCTGTTTGGATGCATCATCTTGAGCACCCAAACTGGCATCATTAGAGGATTCTACCCTGCTAGTTGAACCAATCTTCCTTAATCTCTTAAGCCCTGGAGTTCTTAAATTCCTTCTCTTTTCCAATTGCTTGACTCTCTTCTTTAAGCTAGCAATCTCCTTTGCTTGAGCAGTCTTAGATTTTTCTAAATTAAGGACTTTCTCTTGTAGGCTGGTACATAAATTCATCAATTCAGAAAGTTGCATACTATCCTAACCACTTTGAGGTGGATCATAGGAAGGGGTAGATACATGAGCCTCATCAGTGACATGCTCTGTAGGACCACTGTCTTTCCTTTGTTTTCTCCTTGACTTTTTCTTTTGAGGTTTGGATGATGATGGTTGAGAATAATGGGTGTGGAATGGGAATCAGAAGGAGCAGTTGAATCTTCACCCATGTCTTTTGTAGCTTGAACCATCATAGTGGATAATAGTGGTGTAACCTTCCAGAAAAACCCTTGCATGGTCTTTTCATGTTAGTAAACACCTTCTTGGTGTGGGAAGGTGTAACATAAACCCCTTTGTGTTTAGACATTCCCTCTACTTGTTTGTCCAGGAAAACTTGCACAAATCTTGGGTACATGAGAAATTTTACCCCACCATCCAAGTTCTTCACCATATTGTCAAAAATGTACTTGGAAAGGTTGAATTTTGGTTTGTGGCAAGGCATATGATTGCAGATGCCATAGTGCTACTGAATTCATTCCAGGATGTAGTCTTAGCACTAAGGCATTTCAGTATGGTATGGATGAGAAATTTCCATTAGGATGAGAAATAAGCTTTATAGAATGTAAGCTTTTGAGTAAGATTTTCATACCCTATTCTTTCCAATTCTGCAAAAATAGTAGTAGTAGGTAGACAATCCGTTCCATCAGCATCATCCAACTTAAGTTCACTTCTTATACTTGTCTCAAAGATGATTACCTTTTGCTTGTCGACTAGGGCTTGTATCTGTCGTTCCCCATTAACTGTTTTAACCTTAGCAGATGTCCAGAACTGTTCAATACATGTAGTATAAATGGTTGGATTGACCGATAATGCATATTGGACCGAACTTGCATTTAGAAAATCAATAATTTCCTCAAACCTAGTACTTTCTTTGGGTTTCTCCAAAAACGCAACTAAATTATGAGTTTCAGCAAACTTTAGGGTCGACATTGTGATAGGTTTTGATGATTAAGATGAAATTGAGTTAGGGTTTATGATTAGATAGGATAACAAGGTGTAATATCGAACGAATGAGTGATTGAAACCCTTAATCGAAGTATTTATGAACTCACCCTCAACAACATTAATTTGAACTGGCATCATTAAGTTAAGCCTAACAGTATTAACTAACCCAGCAGTAGGAAGTTATGCCTGGCAGCATTAACTTATGCCTAACAGTAGTAAGTGAATGCCTAGCAGCATAAACTAATACGGGCATCAGTAAATTAAGCCTAACAGCATTAACTTAAGCTTAGTAGCATTAAGTTTTAAGTTGAGCAGCATTAACTTTAAGACACTAGTATTAACTCTAATTTCTTTCCAAAAAGCATTTCCATCATCATTTTTGATTCTCACAAGCTCTCTTTTTGTTTTTAATCTCTCAATATCTCTCATTTCTTTTTCTTACCAATTTACTCTATCTGTTTTTATTTCACAAATCTCTCTATTCTTTTGAGCTCATAATTTCTCTCTGTCTGTTTTTGCTTTCTCTTAATTCTTTTAAGCTTACCGATTTAGACAGTTATGTATAATGTTCCATTAATTCTTTTAGTTTTATGTTGTTCTCCCCACTTCTAAGTGTGTTAACTCTTGAGAGAGGTGGATCATTGGACTGTTTAGATGTAGACTCAAACCTAGTTTGAGCTTCTGCACCTCCTAATATGGTATCTTGGCACCTGGGACCACTACCTGAACCGGTTCCCTAAAGACTTGGCTCATTAAGTGTTGCCATGGATTGGGTCCTATTGACGTTACCACTGTCCTGCTCTGCTTCTAAGCTAGAAGCAGTAGTGGTAGCCCTTTCCATTCTGTCTTCCCACTCCTTATAGACAGTCTCATATGCAACAAGGTGAATAGGTCCACTAGACTGAGATATCTCAGTGGTCCTTTTGGCTTTCCTAGGTTTTTAAGTCTTTTTGGGTTAAGATTGTGGTAGAAAAGTGATTGTTTCAAGATTAGATAGTGATACAGTTATGGATGTGTGTTGGGGTTCAGTGGGATTTCCTGACCCTTCACCCACTTCTGCTTAATGATAAATTCCATTTCATCCAATCTTAATTAATCTCCCCTCAAACAATACTTTAGAGGTTAAGTAATCCAATGCTAGCAATCAGAAAGTTAAACCTGCTAACATTAAATGCCTTTGTGAGGAGATCTGTAATATTATGGTCTATGTGAACCTTGATTACTTAAATCAACTTCTTCTTATAAGAATCTCTGATGAAATGGTGCCTTATTTCAATGTGCTTGGTTTTAGAATGAAACACTGGATTCTTCACAATACAAATGGTGCTTTCATTATAAATGTGAATGTTGGTGTTCATGAAGTTGAACCCATAATCAAGCATTTGATTTTGGATCCATAACACCTGCCCACAGCAATTAGCAGCATCAACATACTCTGCTTCAGTAGTAGAGTTTGCAACTATAGTTTGTTTTTTACATTGCCATGAAATCAACCTTTTGCCAAGAAATTGACAACCTCCTGTTGTGGATTTCCTCTCAAGGCTAGCTCTAGCATAATCACTATCAGAAAAAGCTTCCAAGTCAAATGGTAAGTCTTTAGGATACCAAAGGCCCAATTTAGGTTGACCTTTTAAGTATCTAAAGATCCTCTTCACTGCATGAAGATGTGAGACTTTAGGAGTAACTTGGAACCTTACACAAGCATAAATAGCAAATGTTATGTCATGCCTAGAAGCTGTTGAGTACATCAATGACCCAATCATTGATCTATATAAGTGAACATCCACATCTTCAGCCTCTTCATCCTTGACCAATGCCTTGTTAGGCTACATAGGAGTGCTTGCTATCTTCACAATGATAAAATCAAACTTTTTTAGAATATCAGCCACAGACATGTCTTGGCTAATGAAGATTCCATCATCCTTCTGTTGTACTTGTAATCCTAAGAAGAAAGTAAGCTCCCCTATAGAACTCATCTGGAATCTCTTGTGTATCATTTGCTCAAATTCAACACACAAAGACTTCTTTGTAGACCCAAAGATGATATTATCAACTTACACCTGTACTAATAGGATATCACGTTTGTCCTTCTTGATGAATAAAGTTTTATTAATAGTGCCTCTTCTGTATTCATTTTCTAATAAGTAGGTAGACAAGGTCTCATACCAGGTTTTAGGAGCTTAATGTAGACCATATAAAGCTTTTTCTATCTTATAAACTTTATCAGGGAATTGTAGATCTTCAAAACTAGGAGGTTGACACACATACACCTCCTCTTCAATAGTACCATATAAAAAGGCACTCTTCACATCCATCTGGTACACAATAAGCCTCATAAATGATGCATATGCCAAAAATAACCTGATTGCTTTAATTCTAGCAACAGGAGCAAAAACCTTATCATAATCAATGCCTTCTTCTTGGGTGTAACCTTGTGCAACCAGTCTTGCCTTATTTATAACTACAATTCCTCTCTCATCTTTCTTGTTGTTATACACCCACTTAGTTCTAATAGCCATCTTACCTTTAAGAAGATCCACAAGAGTCCAAACCTTTTGAAGTTTAAATTGCAGAAGCTCCTCTTGCATTGCTTCTATCCAGCTTGGATCTGTCAAAGCTTGAATCACCTTCTTGGGTTCTATTTGTGAGATAAAATAGGTAAATAGGCCGTTTTGATAATCTTTGTGATTTGTTCTCTGCTTTTTGATGTAACTTACCATAGCATGTTCTTTAGAAATCTTGGTCATCCTCCTTGTTGGGTTTAAAAGACTTCAAGATGATTCTTAGAGTTACTACTGCTCAGTTACAACTGCTGAGTAATTATAACTGCTGGAAGGATTAATGCTGTCAAAGATGAGATCAAAATCATATCAGAGAAGAGTTAAAGGTTGATTGAAGAACAAGAATACTTATGAAGATAAGTATCAATTATTTGTAAAGAAGATATGTATAAACTTATTTGTTTAACAGATTATGTTTACTTATAGAAAAGATCATTATCACTTGACGCGTTTTGTAAGCCCATTAGGGTTTCCTTAGTGTATAAAAGGAACCCTACGGCATAGATCTAGATATAAGTTTTGCACCTCAGTTTTCACATAGTTTTTATAGTTAGTATTCATAGATATTTTATAATTCAAAATAGTATTCAAAGTTTAGTAAAGATCTTGTTTTTTACTGTTTCATTGTTCTTTTTAGTATTGCAAACTAGATTCTGTATAGTTTGTGATATTCTCAATCTTAGTTTCTATCATAGTTGTCTTGGATTTATCCAATATAACTAAGCTTTAACAAGCTAAGTAAGATCTGTCAAGAAGGGATCAACAAGTGGTATCAGAGCTTGTTGAGAAACTCTAAATAAGAAGAACACTATATCTACACAAGATCTCATAATCAAAGAGAAGATGGAATCACAGTCAGAAACTACCCAAACAGTGTCTGCACTAAAACTTCCAGTACTCAAAACTGGAGATTATGATCTATGGAGCATGAGAATGGAGCAATATCTTACTCATACTGATTATGCTCTTTGGGAGGTTATTGTGAATGGTGATGCACCTGCTATTGCATCAGCTAGTACTGAAGGTCCCATTCCTCCCAAAACTGCTGAACAAAAGCTAGCAAGAAAGAATGAATTGAAAGCAAAAAGCACTTTGTTGTTAGCCATTCCTGATGAGCACCTATTGAAGTTTCATGGAATCAAGGATGCAAAGACCCTATGGGAAGCTATCAAGACCAGGTTTGGAGGCAACAAAGAATCAAAGAAAATGCAGAAAACCATTCTGAAGCAGCAATATGAGAATTTTACTGCATCAAGATCTGAAGGACTGGATAAAACCTATGATAGGTTTCAGAAACTCATCAGCCAATTGGAAATTCATGGTGAAGTTATCTCCCAGGAAGATGCAAATCTTAAATTGCTAAGAAGTCTACCATTAGCTTGGAACAATATTGCCTTGATCATGAGAAACAAATCTGATCTAGACACAATGAGCATGGATGATTTGTACAACAACTTGAAGGTGTATGAAACTGAGATTAAAAGCCAATCAAGCTCAAGCTCAAACTCTCAGAATGTGGCTTTTGTATCTTCAGAAAACACTAGCAGTACTAATGAAGCAGTTAATACTGCTCATGAAGTTTCTACTGCTAGCTCACAGGGACAAGCTTCTTCCTCAACCTATGCAGATGATGTCATGTTTTCCTTCTTTGTCAATCAATCTAATAGTCCACAGTTGGACAATGAAGATCTGGAGCAGATTGATACTGATGATCTTGAAGAGATGGATCTCAAATGGCAGGTGGCCATGCTTACCATGAGGGTGAAGAGATTCTTAAAGAAGACATGAAAGAATCTAAATTTCAATGGCAAAGAAACTGTTGGCTTTGATAAGACAATGGTTGAATGTTAAAACTGTTACAGAAGATGTCACTTTGCTAGAAAATGCAGGGAACTAAGGAATCAAAGGATAAGAAATGGAGATTCTCTAAGAAGGATTGTACCAGTAGAGACTCTTGCAAATGCCTTGGTTGTTCAAGATGGGATAGGTGGTTATGATTGGAGCTATCAAGCTGAAGAAGGACCCACGAACTTTGCTCTAATGGCCTATTTGTCTTCAGGTTCATCCAGTTCATCAAGCTCAAATACTGAGGTACAAAATTGCTCTAAAGAATGTTTAGAATCTTGTCAATCTCTTCAAAAATAGTATGATCAACAGCGTGATGCTCTTAAAAAATCTAATTTAGAAATTATAGGTTATCAATTAGGCCTAGAATCTCTAAAAGCTAGAATTGTTGTTTTTAAAAAAATGAAGCTGTTTATGAGGAAGACATTGCATTTTTGAAATATGATGTTAAGGTAAGAGATAATTCTATAACAGAGCTTAAAAATCAGTTAGCAGAGGCTTTAAGAGAAAAAGATGATTTAAAACTAAAATTAGAAAAGTTTGAAACATCATCTATAAAGCTAACTAAATTGATAAACAGTCAAATAAGTGTTAATAACAAGTCTGGTGTTAGTTTTGACAGTCAAATGAATGAAAATGAATTGCATGATTGACATCTGAATAAAAGAGAAGTGTTTGAAAGTGCATCTGACAGTAGTGTGAATGAGATTGAAGAGGAAAATAATTAAGTAAATGATAAATTTAAGAAGGTTGAGGGATATCATGCAGTTCCCCCTCCCTACATTGGGAACTACATGCCCTCAAGACCTGACTTGTCCTTTGCTGGATTAGATGACTCTGTCTATAAGACTAATGTGAGTGAAACTATCACTAGTGTGCCTAGAAATGAATCAACTACATCTAAGTCAAGTAAGGATAGTTTGGAACAACCTAAAGATGTTAGGCCTAGTGCTTCTATTATTGAAGAATAGGAGTCTGGTAGTGATAATGATTGTGTATTTAGACCTTTAATTGAACATAATAAACCTAGTTTTACTAAAATTAATTTTGTCAAATCAGATGAAAATACTAGGAAATCTGTTATTAATCAACACAGACATAGGCAAGAAGAGTATCCTAGGAAAAGTCAAATTCCTAGGGATAATAGAAAAAATGGAATAGAATGATGACTCAGAAACTAGGAAATGGTTTTGAGTTCAATAATAAAGCTTGTTTTGTATGTGGAAGGCTTAACCATTTAATCATGGACTATAACTTTTATGAGAATAAAATGGTTGGAAAATCTGTGTTGACTAATAAGGGAAGGGTTACTGGTCAAAGGAAAGTTAGACAAGTATGGAACAATGCTCAGAGGGTGAATTACCAAAATAAATTAACTCACCCACATCCTAAAAGAAATTTTGTTCCAACTGCAATCTTAACAAAGTCTGGCAATGTACCAGTTAATACTGCTAAGCAAAGCTCCCCAAGAGCAACAATATCAAATAGTACTGCCAGATATGTTAATACTGCTGCATCTAGACCAACTGTGAATGGTGCAAAACCAAGTTCAAATGTTTTTCATAAGTCACATTCATCAATTAAGAGGACTTTTTATCAAAGAACATCACCTAAAAATAGTGATTTTAAAGAAAAAGTTAATACTGCTAAGGTAAACAATGTAACTACTGCTGGGACAAAAGCAGTAGTGAGTGTTGTTTAGGGACATAAGGCAAATGTTGTTAAGTCCTCAGCATGCTGGATTTGGAGACCAACAGGAAAAGTAATTGACCATATCTCTAAAGATAGTAGATCATACATGCCTAAAAGATTTAACTATGTTGATCCTCAAGGCAGACTCAAGTCAGTGATGGCTTGGGTCCCCAAGAGAAACTAATTCTCTTATTTTGAGTGCAGGGTAATCCACAATATGCTTTACAGGATCAAGGTATTTTTGACAATGGATGCTCTAGGCATATGACTAGGAATAAGTCCTACCTAACAGATTATCAAGACATTGATGGAGGATTTGTTGCATTTGTTGGAAGTCCTAAAGGAGGTAAAATTACTGGAAAAGGTAAAATTAGGACTGGGAAATTAGACTTTGAAGATGTATACTTTTTAAAAGAACTTAAGTTTAATCTTTTCTCTGTCTCACAAATGTGTGACAAGAAAAAACAATGTTCTTTTCACTGAGACCGAATGTCTTGTTCTATCTCCTGACTTTAAGCTACTTGATGAAAGTCAAGTCTTGCTTAAAGTTCCTAGACAGAACAACATGTATAGTTTTGATCTAAAGAATGTTGTTCCTATAGGAGGTTTGACTTGTTTAATTGCAAAAGCTACAACTGATGAGTCTAATTTATGGCATAGGAGGCTGGGTCATATAAACTTTAAAACTATGAACAAACTTGTGAGGTGAAACCTTGTTAGAGGTTTGCCTTTAAAGCTTTTTAAAAATGACCATACTTGTGTTGCTTGTCAAAAGGGAAAGCAACACAAAGCCTCTTGTAAGACCAAGCTTGTAAGCTCTATCAGCCATCCCTTACAAATGTTACATATGGACTTGTTTGGGCCAACATTTTTAAGGAGTATCAATCACAAGATATATTTCCTTGTTGTTACTGATGACTATAGTAGGTTTAGTTGGGTTTTCTTTTTGGCCACTAAGGATGAGACTAGTAGGATCTTTAAAACTTTTATAACTGGCATAGAAAACCAAATAGATCAAAAGGTTAAAATCATCAGATGTGACAATAGAACTGAGTTTAAAAATAATGATATGAATCAGTTATGTGGGATGAAAGGGATTAAGAGGGAGTTTAGTGTTGCCTGAACTCCACAACAAAATGGAGTTGCTAAAAGAAAGAATAGGTCACTAATAGAGGTAGCTAGGACTATGCTAGCAAATACATTATTACCTACTATATTTTGGGCTGAAGCAGTTAATACTGCTTGTTATGTTCAGAATAGGGTTCTAGTGACCAAGCCTTACAACAAGACACTTTATAAACTATTACTTGGTAGACCACCTAGTATAAGCTATATAAGACCTTTTAGGTGTCCTGTGACTATTCTTAATACCTTAGATCCCCTAGGAAAATTTGATGGGAAGGCTGATGAGGGGTTCTTGGTTAGATACTCTATAAATAGCAAGGCTTTTAGGGTATTTAACACTAGAACTAGGAAGGTAGAGGAGAACCTGCACATAAACTTTCTTGAAAACAAACCAAATGTTGCAGGGAGTGGTCCAGAATGGCTCTTTGATATTGATTCACTAACAAAATCTATGAATTATGAGCCAGTTACTGCAGGAAATCAAACTAATGGTGATGCAGGTATAGAGACAAATGTTAATGCAGGGCAAGCTGGACAGGAGAAAGCATCTGATCATGAATACATACTGCTACCACTCATGCTTTCTAATTCTCCACTCTCTTCAAGTTCTCAGAGCATAGATAATAAGGATACTGATGAGGTACCAGGAAAAGGAGATGATGATTTAAGTGAAAGCAATGATCAAGAAAGGATTGATAGCAGTACTAAAGATGTTAATACTGTTGGGCCAAGTATTAATACTGCCAGTGAAAATATTAATACTGGTAGTCCAAATATTAATACTGCTAGTCCTATTCCTAATGATTCAAGTATGCAATCTTTGGAAAACACTAGCATATTTGATGATGCCTATGATGATAGAGAAGTGGGTGCAGAGGCTGACCTTAACAACTTGGAAACCACCATGAATGTCAGTCCTATTCCCACAACCAGAATTCATAAGGATCATCCTAAAGACCATATCATTAGAGACCCTCTGGAAGTTGGTTAAATCTAAACATGATAATACAAGGCCAGAGGATGACTATGAAAGAGTGTTATGGGGAGATTTGAAGGTAATGTTTAAACCTGACATTAAAAGTGATGTATGGAGAAATCTACAAGGGTACAAAGTGATTGTTTGATAACTATGAAGTACACTTAGTAAGGTTTAAAAATCTACACATCTTTATGTTGGTTGAGAAAAGATATCCCCTTACACCAATAACAATCTCAAACATGCTGAACAAGAAGCTTCAAGCTGATCGTTGGAATGAGATGTGTTATCAACTACTCAAGCTTATGACAAAGCAGGAAAAGGGTCAATGAAGTGTTTGAATGCATCGTCCTGGTGATGGTGAATACTTTTAATGAAACTTGAAGATTCAAAAGATGAACATCAAGTTTAGGAGAGGATTGTTGGGTTTAAAAGACTTCAAGATGATTATTAGAGTTACTACTGCTCAGTTACAACTGCTGAGTAATTACAACTACTGGAAGGATTAATGCTGTCAATCTTCCCCTATTTGATGATGACAAAACAAACAAATTTGTGTATGAACTTCATCATAAAGCCAAAGCTTCCCCTGAAGTTGAGATCATGGATCTCCCTGAATGAAACAAAACTTCCCCTTAATTCAGATTTTCTTTGTAACCTACTTATATCACCATACAAAATAAGCTGCAAATCCTATCTTTGTAATCTTCTTCCCCTTTTTGTCATAATCCAATAGGGGACTTGTGAATATAAGCAACTTTAATCTTGACCACTACAAACCAATATCACACTTCTAATCCAAGCCTTCTAATTCCTTAAATTACCCACCATAAAGCACAATAAGAAAAATGAACTTGAGTAATAGAAACTCACACTAGTAGTAGTAACAATGATTAGTAGTAGTAAAAACCTTTACCTCAATGATGCATGTAAATGGTTAAATATTTTAACATTAAGCTTCCCCTAAAACCCATATGTTAACCATTTCTTGAATCTTCAATTCTGTAGGCTCTATGTAATGATTATTGATGAAGAAAACTAAGTATAACGAACTTGATGTAGAAGTAGAATAACCCAAACTTGTGTCTTATGTCTTGTACTATCCACGTGACGTCAAACTTATACCAAGACCAAAATATAAGTAGATCGCAACCTCTTGACAAAATCCTCATCTTCAATAAGACACTAAACACAACAACGTAACTCCTTACAAGTGATAGCAAATGTGAGCATTGAGCACCATAAGAAAAATCACACACCTTTGCTAGATTCTGACAAGTCTTCGTCACACCGTTGTAAGCACGAACAAGTTATCTTTTAAAGTTGTCAGCCATTTAAGATATGATAAAACACGTACCCAAGTAATTCCACTTCAACTTCAAATAGGTGATAATTAATCATCTTCGTAATCAATTATAGCAAATAAATCCTAAAAATAGCCTTTTTAACAGTTTAAATGAATCTTCAATAAGGATCTTTTAAGCGAAACGTGTTGTTCGTGTTTTTGTTATCATTTTAAACCCCAACAAAAATTAGTATTATCAAATGTTTAAGCTCAAAACATGAAATTTATACCAATTTTCGGATTAATAAGTCTAACATCACTTTTTAATCCAGTTCAGTCCACTCCAAAGAGAATTGAAAATCATGGCCCAAGTACACTCTAAAACTATAGCAAAATTCATATCTCAGCCCACGAAACAACTAGTACTATTCGGCCTATGTAAGCTTTTGTTACTAAAAGCGGATAAAAGCCCACTGATCACATCTGTGATATAAACCATATACAAGTAGTTAGTCTTTCATGTAACCCTAACTCACACTACACTTCATTCATACACCTCTTTTTCTCCTATTCTTATCTCTTAACAACCTTAAATTTCAACATATGTCATTACCTTCTCTGTTTCACATCATTTCAGTCACACAAACGCCACAAACTTTATCCTTACACAATCAACTCAAAGCACCCAAGATCAAGAAACCATCTATCTTTTTCATATTGTACAAAACCCATCAAAAAAGAACCTTAAGAATAAAGAATTAATACCATTTTTGACTTCAAGATCATTCAAATGGTCTCGGGTAGGTTATGTGTTGTTTTATTTTATTTATACCAACTCGAAACGAAGATAGGGTATAACATTTTTGTTATTCTTCTGTCTTGATTGATTTCGTATATTCAAAAAGGAACTCAGCTTCTAATAGATTGATGATGTTTCTTTATCACATGTTTTTGATCTTGTGTGATCAAATCTGTAATGTAAAACACGAGCGACAAAAACTAAGATCTTCTTGTTGTTTTTGATTTTCTTGGTCGGTCTCGAGTATTGATTGTGTTCTGGAGATGGTTATAGCAGTGAGATGATGATGGTGTATGGGTTAGGTTTAGTTTGGATTTGTTGTTGTTGAAGGTTGTTGTTGATGTTGTTACAGGTTGTTAATGCTTTAGTGTTGGTTATGTTCAACATTTAAACACAACTGGGTTGACTTGGTTAGAACCAAGTTGACTCAGTTTTCTTTCACCTTTATATATGAAACCAACAGTTGAAACCTTTTATGCCTAGCACTAGTAACACATGAGTTACTACTGTTCTTCATTACTTGACAACATCAATTTTATATGAGCAGTACTAACTATACATTATAATGAAGCAACCAATAACAAACAGCAGTTAATACCTGAAACCCATCAGAACCAGCTATTGAGACTCAATCTTTTAGCAGATCCCAAAGAAAATATAAAGAAATCTGCTTGTGCTGCTATCGCTTCTTCTTGATGTCATTCAAAACCTTGTCACGACTGCTTCTTTGAACATCTTGAACGTATAGTACAAACATTCCTTGAATCTTGTAACATTATAACAGCAGTAATAATAAAAACGACAGCAAAGAAACTCTATTATACTTTCTGCTTTATCAAATTAAGGTTTGTACAAAACCCTAATTTCACTCAATTTGATCATGAGCAGATTACCAAAAACACTAAAACCTTGAAGATCCTAGATATCACGAGCCACCAGGCTCTGATACCAATTATGGAGATCGTTTAAGCCCATCTAGGATATGTTTTGCAGATAATATAAATATGCAGCGGAATAATAAAGAACAGTATATTATCAAACAAGGTTTTATCATTAAACAATTCCACCAAGCCTCAATATTATTTGATCAGAATAATACAGTTACCTATCTCTAACAGTAACAGGGATCAAGGAAAACCTTTATTACCTTGAGGCTACATCACCACTATATACATCTACATCTCTAACTCTTGCACACACACACACACACACACACACACATGTTTTTCTGTATATACATACTTTTCTGGATGCTAAAACTATGTGTCTATGATCTCTTTATATAGAGAGATCATGACTTACAAAACATAAAGATATAAACAAGTAAATCTTTTAAACATTAAGAAATATCTCCTGTTATCTTTATCTTCTTAAAGAGATCTTCCAGAATCTTCATCTTTTGATATATTTGACCAAATCTTCTATAATTCTCCACCAGCTTGTAGAATTATAATCTTGAAAATTTAGTCCTTATGTTTCATTCTTTTATTTATTTTATCTCATCAAATCTAGAATCCCAACACTAAGAGATTTCATATTTTTCCACTGGACGATTTTTCTACTATCTCATTCGTCAGTGAGTCTCTTTTCTTGACTGATCCTTCTAAGATCGAAACTTTTCTTTCATTTCCCTCCGGAAATGGAGACAAGGTTTTCGATCCTGGAATTTTCATTATAGATGGAGTTTTCTCTTTCACAAGAAAATCTCCACATCTTCTAATTAATAATTTCATGATCGATAAATGTCATATTTTGAGTGAAATTTCTTTGAAGATCGAATCTTTGGTCAGTTTTCACCCCAAGGAAAAAAGAAATTCGAGGAGAGTCAAGCTAGAGACTCGCATAAAAACAAGCGCTTCTCGGGAGGCAACCCGTGTTTCTATCTTCTTTTTCTATTTTCTAATAAGTGTGAAGTGAGGAGGCTCGCCTCTTCCTTTCTCGTGTTTCGTGGCTTGTGTTTTATGTTCAGGATTGCCCCGGATTATGAAGACTCTCGTGCTCGTAGTTTTGTCCATCGTTCACTCAAGCTTCAATCCGTAGCATGCTTATATATGGGAATCCGATATCCTAGATCTTATTGACTAACGTTTATCTATTAGCATAATTAATAAACGGCTTTAGATTTACGTAGGACCCTTTTATATTAGGATTATGTATTGGATTTAGTATGGGGGTGGCAGTCTCACATTGAGTACAATGTGTAGTTTTAGTATGGGGGTATCTATCAATTTGATCTTTCTTGCATTTGCTTTGTCTTCACGTAACCCTGTTTTGCCATCAAAAATACCAAAAATATGTGATTTTATGCAAAAATTAAAAAAAATTCAACAATAAAATAAGTGTTTTGACACAAATTTTTGACTTTCCGATGGTGAGAATAAGAATAAATTTTGACTTGATCGAGCATGTTGCGCTCTAGCTTGCCCCTTAACCTATATAAATGAGAGCTTTTGCTAGTCTTTTATAAAGAAGCTTTAAAACACGAATTCTAGCTTGAAAAAGCCAAGAGTTTGCAAGTTTCCATAATAGACTTTAAATATGCAAAGCTTGATTTTATTAGACTAAGCATTCGCGGATCTTTTTATTAAAGATTTTAAATTTACGAAGAACAAAAAATGATAGAGTTGAATATAAGTTAGATGTTAAACATAGAGTAGTTGGATCTCTTTAGAGCTCATAGAGGTTAATTGTGGTTTTTTGCTCCCAACAGCTTAATAAACGTTATATAATTGTTAAATAAATAAAGTTACTTTGGTTATTGCGATTCTTAGTTTAAATCCCTTCGTAAAGATTCCTTCTGGTGAAATTAAGGTACACATTGAGGTTTTGTCAGTGTTGTGAGGAAATAGGCTACCGATTCCTGACGGCTCGCTACCGTTGTCTAGGTAGTTAAAAGACCACAAGACTTAAAATTTGGCTATAATAATAATAATTATGTAATAAACCAAAGCCGAAATACGACTTCTGGATCATGGTCGGCTCGCATACCGATGTGACAGTCGTTTAAAGGGTGGAGGTAATAATAAGAATAATAAATCCGAGACTGATAAAAGTTTACTAAATCATGTTCGGCTCGCATACCGATGTGACATCTTTCAAAAAGGTCGAGGATCTCATGGTCGAAATAAGACTCTTGGACCATGGTCGGCTCGCATACCGATGTGACAGTTGTTTAAAGGACCAGAAGGTTTAATAATGTTGCAATAATAATAATAATAATAATAAAGCCAAATTTCGACTCCGGGGTTATCTAAATAAAGCCTCCGTCTATGGACTCGTAGTTAAGTTGTTTTGGATGAAATAAAAAAGATAACCCTTAAATCATGCGAAATTAGAACCTTAATGTGGACCTTATTCTCACCATATCGTCTTTTTAGGAAAGGATTTCAAACTAATTATGGTTTAAGCCGGGTTTACTTTATATGAATAAGGACATAGCTTAATTGTCGCCAATAATAAAAATAAAATCCTTAGAGGATTTAGAAATAAGGGAGCGGAAAGTAGCTATGCGTACACAATTTGCATTTATGAGTAGTGTTAGCATCTTAACTTGTATTTAACAATGATTTTGTTTTTAAGCTTGGTTTGAGGCGGGTGAAAAATCAAGGACGATGAATTTATCCTTTTGGACACTAAAGTGTTTCTTGTTCCGTGATCCTAAAAGTTATAATTTAATAATGAAAGTCAAATAAGTTTCATATAAAAAAAATTAATTAATAATAAATGTATACATATATATATATATATAAATGGTAAAACGGGGCGTCTCAAAACTAGTGATTTCTTAATCCCCTTAGATGAACACTTAGCTACTTTTCGAGGTAATTATTCTAAGGGGGTTGAAATTTTTAGTTTTCTATGTGTATTTATGACATTACGTGAGAACACGGTAATAGCTTAGTATGGGAAATTTTTTATATGTGTTTAATCACATATCAACTTTCCTTATTAAAACGAGCTTAAATGATCAATAATATATGAAAAATGCATTGTATATGTGTATTTTGTGAATTATGTCTTGCAGGTAACAGATATTCATAAAAGGACAAAAATAAAGCCAAAAAAGACAAAACCGAGCACGGGATTTAGAGAGTGTGAGAAAACAAAGCCGTGGACATTTTTCATCTTTAATGGGCCAACCCGTTCCTGTTTTAATGGGCCAGGTCTGCCCATTAATGCTTATACCATACCAAGCCTAATATGAAAATCCAAATTATAAGTCCATAATCCAAATCTAATAAATCCCTAGTCCAGTCCAAATAAACCAAGCCCAAGATATAAACAAAGCCAGTCCATCCCTGGATCCAAGTCAAACATATAAACACGAATCAAAATTTACTGTTCACCATCTTCCCCCTATTTTTTACAACTGCAACAAGTACTAACAGGGTAAAATCCACGCACTCCCCACACGCATCTCTCCCTTCTAGAAGGCCAACGCGGCACCCCTAACATCATACCCAGGCCACGTTGGCAATCCTAAGCAGGTTAGTGATACCTTTAGAAATAGCTAAGAGTTCATTATGTGTGATTTTTGTGTGCTATGTGTAATTTATGTATGCTAAGTGGTTTGAATAGGTGCATGATATCATTTTGAGGTGTATGATCATCTCATTTTGAGTGCATTTGTGTTTGGTGATGAGTATTCCATTTGTTCATGTATAGTGATAATGGAAAGGAGTGGCGTATTGCATGTAATGCTACGTCAATAGTTGGATAAGTTTGTATTAAGCGTTTAGGGAAAATGTATTATGATAGAAATAAGTTAAGTGAGTGAAATATGGAAGTTTGAAGCAAACTTTCAAAATATAGAAAGTGATTTGTGAAATGAAAGGTTATTTTTAGAAAGTGTAGTAAGTTGCGTTTATGTAAAAAGGTTTGCCCAAACTAGCTTAGGTTTTTATAAAAACTTAAGGTAATAAAGATAATTAGTTAATTAATAAATAAAAAAGAATAAAAAATATATATAAAGGGGTTGTTCGGCCGGTTTAAGAAGAAAGAAAAAAAAGGAAATAAAGTTTGATTACAATTAGGACTCTATTAGTATAAATACCAAATTAATAAAACCCTAAATCACTTTTTCTCTCCCCTCTCCCGTGTGATCGCCGATATAATACCCCTAAAGATAACATAAGCATTATAGTAGTATTACTAATAAGTAGTTTAATGATAAAAATAATAATAATAATAATAATAATAAACATGTATATTGGTTGACCTTTTTACTAAGACATATATAGTAAACATGTATGACGTTATAGAGATTAGCTGGCACAAGTAAATTACATTAATATTGATTGATGACTAATTAAGAATTCATATCCATTAGTATCTCGATATAGTTTGTTTATGGGAATTAGTCAATAACCTTCCGCTTCAAATTCCATTTTTCTCGCTTGACAGTTGCTACACATTCAAATCTTCAGATTCCTATATTACGTGCCTTTGTCAGTCACATGCTACAACACAACCCTAAACCCTACAAACCAAAAACGAAGAAAATCCAAAACAATACACTCCATCAACATACCATCAAAACAAGGCCACGGTTTAAGCAATTTTAATGGTGATAGCATAATCTGAGTTGCAATATGGACACACGTCATTCAAATCTACGACTTTGTGTTCAAGTTGGATCGCGGTTGGTGTTCGGGTCAGAATTTTTGGTTTTGTTCGATGGAGATTAGAGTTTCATGAGTAGTTGTCTATCATCAACCATATTTGTGGCTCCCTTTAGTTTGAGTTTAAGCGCTCAAGCCGATTTGGTTATGGTTTCCAATCTGTCCTCATTAACTGGAGGTAAATATTTTGAAATGCAGAAACATGTACTATTATGTTATGTTATTAGATTAATCAAAGTATGCTAGAGAATCATGACAACCAAATATGAAACTTTAGAGAAATATCAGTTACGTTATTCGGAGTTTTAAAACTAAGAAAGGTTCAAGAAAATGGGTTATAAAGATTCATACAATGCTTCATATTTCTTCTTTATAAACTCGTTGACAATTAAGATATCTAATATGTTTATGGTTAAATATAGATGCTATAATCGGCAATTGTCATCTGCGTTTAGTGGTACCTCAAAAAGATCTTAATCACTTATATTACGAGTATGGTTTTTATATGTCACAATCTAGTTTAGTATAATTATGTTATATTTATAATCTCTTTGACATTTTATTTTAATCTGATGATTATGATGGGCTCAAAAAAAAAATGAGGATATCTACTTAAGAATCAAATATTGACGAGTCAACTATTGCATGTATTTTTACGTATAGTTTGTCCAAAGTAATTTCATGACTACGTGTGTTTTACACTCATCGGTATAAAATATGAGTTATTAAGCATTGAGTAATGATATGGTCAGAAACAAGTATATGAACATAACTAATATAAATATCAAAGTATTTAGTCGAAGCAGTTTATCAATAAGTAGTGGCTAGATGATTAATATTGAATGGTCCCCCCACGTAATAATTACTTTCGTTATCTTTTGTAAATAAGCATAAAACGCATGAACATATAATAAGTATGCCTATGGATGAGTCTGAAATTAACGTAATAGATTTGACCAAGTCTTGCTTGTAGACCTTAACAGAATTAGATTGATGTTGAAATAAGGTACACATGAAAATATGGACACATGGCTCAAATTTTCGCAATCTTAATCCAAATGGGCAATACTAGTTCTTGCGTAAATGAGTGAATCTACATACTAAAATGAGTAAATGAGTATAAAAGTTAAAGAATAAGACATTAATTAACCCACTCGTTGTATTAATCGGTAGTAGTTGATTAATTGTTGTAGATCATTTGAGTGGAAAATAAGTTTGGACTTTGTTTGGCGTCGAGATTGGCTAAGGTACGGATATATCTACTCTCTCTTTAAGCATTATTTTATTGGTAGAGATAAATCTTTACCTCTTTCTTTACTAATGTTACTAACTAACGGTGTCTTCCGTTTGCGTGACTATATCGTACGAAATATATTCCTACTCTCTCTTTAAGCTTCAATTGTTCGTACAGATATTCTACCTTTTCTTTTTAAGGATTCTCATGACTTTTGCTCCGTATCTATTTGCCTTGCTGAAATCCTTATTTATGTTTCTCATCCTATGATTCGTTATTTGTTGCAACCTTATTTGATAACTTCGTTGAGCCTTTTGAATTCGTTTGATACATGCTTCATTTGATATTGCCATGGTATGAAATTATCCGTTTAGTTTAGACATGCTCTTCTTTAGACATAATAAATGATACGTTTCGATATGCTATAAACCAATTTTTCTGTTCTGATACCCGAGCTAACTAGCCAGGAGGTACCATGGCCCGCGTATTGATGCACCAAATTGCGGAACACATCTGTGGCGGTGTGATCATCACGCGTTCCCTTTTGTTTTTGTGAGCTCTATTATGCAATTGGCCATATAAATTATTGATTTGTAGGGATCGTATGGATGCATCCTAGGTAATTCGTATCGTTTCGTTATCGGTGAATGTATCAGTGTGGTGCAACACCCTATTTCACATTTTTAGGGTACATCTTGAGACTGCACCCATTACAATTTGATATATATGTATGTAATGTTGTATTATTTAGTCTAAGCGTGTGGTATGCTTTGGACTTTTGTTTAGAGCTCATGGGGCATTTCTATATGTTTCGTTTGGCTATCTGTTTCGTTTGGTTATCTGTTCCGTTTGGCTATCTGTTCCATTTGGCTTTCTGTTCCGTTTGGCTATCTGTTTCGTTTGGCTATCTGTTCCGTTTGGCTATCTGTTCCGTTTGGCTTTCTGTTCCGTTTGGCTATCTGTTCCGTTTGGCTATCTGTGCCGTTTGGCTATCTATTTCATTTGGCTATCTATTTTGTTTGGTTACCTATTCCGTTTGGCTATCTATTTCATTTGGTTACCTATTTCGTTTGGCCACCTATTTCGGTTGGATACTTATTTCATTCAGCTCTTATGATATACGAGATCCTTGTTACCCAGGTTATGTTGATTCTATTTCGTTTACTTATTCATACTTGATCTATATGTTTTGTTTATATCTGTTCACTGAGCTTTTTAGCTCAGCCGCATTTTCTTTTCCTCGCGGCAGGTAACCAGGGGAAGTTGGGATACGAGCGAAGAGTGCATAGGAGCTTATATTGGACCATCTTGAGGGACTAGCATACCACATCTACACTATAAGTTGTTTAGAAGTTGGATTTTGGATCAGTTGCTATCATAGAAGACCCTTATGTATAGACTTTGTATTTCCTTAGTAATTGGTAAAATTTTGTTAACCCATTTTATTAGTAAAGTCTTCCGCTTGCATATGTTTTGGTTCCGTAAGTGTGACATTCGGGCCCGTTTCGGGGCGGGGTGTTACAATTATGGTATCAGAGCTATAGGCTCCGACCTGTAGTATCTAAGTTATGACCTGTGAGGATTGGCTCTAGGTTTTGACCTGCTAGTATATAAGTTATGATCTCTGAGGATTTGCGCTAGCTTTCGTCAACTTAAGTTATGACTAGTGAGGGGTGGGTAGACTACATTTTAAGACATTCGTTTCCGTATCAATGTTGTGCCTCATTTTGATTCAGGTTCATGCTTTTAGTTGTCTCTCTTGCAAGTTCATTATTTCCATACATTAAGAAATATATCAGAGTGCACAGCGAAAGCGTAGTGATCAACCAAGTTTGGATTCCCTTGAATTTATGTTTTAGTTTTCCTATAAATATTAGGTCTTTTCTTTGTATTGAGATATCTTTGAGTTTTAATAATAAAAGTTTTTGATTTATTCTGACGGTTTTGCTAAGATTCTCTTAACAATCGGTATTCGTTTGAATCAACGGTTGTTGGAGTTTGCCTTTTTTTTTGAATCAACGATAGTTGAAAGATTGTTTCTGGTATTCATTGGAATCAACAGATTCAATTTGTTACCTCGTTTATTGTTTCTGGTATTCATTGGAATCAACAGATTTAATTTGTTTCTGGTATACATTGGAATCAACAGATTCAATTTGTTTCTGGTATACATTGGAATCAACAGATTCAATTTGTTTCTGGTATACATTGGAATCAACAGATTCAATTTGTTTCTGGTATTCATTGAATCAACAGATTCAATTTGTTATCCCGTTTTTTTTTCACTACATCAGTTATTGCATAGGTCGACTAAGTTTCGTGATCATATAATGTGATGTTTTGTTGATCGTTAATAAAGAACTATAGATCGCCGTGACGGAGTTTTGTGGATCGTCATCTAAGAGTTATGTGCATCATCGACAAGGGAAAGTTTGCATCATCGTTGTGGAGCTTCCTAAATTAAGTCATCTAAAAGTTAGTTGCAATATAGTCTTCTTTCTAACGCCGTCATCGATTTGCTAGTCATGCTCGATTCGTGATGTGTAAGCATGTTTGGACTTTCTCGAGCCTAACAAAACTTAATATCCTTAGGCAAAAGTAAGAAAAGAAAACTCATACCTATAACGAGTTACATGCATACCTTTTGAGACATCGCAGTGTACGTGTCAGTAACATGGAGAGTAACCACGCGGAGACGTCTATAATCTATTGAAGTTGTATGTTGCTTTTAACGTAAGACAATTTTGGAGATAGAGTGGTCATCATGAGAAAATTGTCTTCGTCTTGTAAGTTCTAGCATAAATTTCACGGTCGAATTTTTTTTAAGGAGGGTAGATATCTATAACACCCAAGAAGTTTAAAAATATAAGTAAAATATACGCAGCCATTTAGAAAAGAAAAATGAATCATAAAGGAACACTCACATCTTTTACTTAGTTATTACGTACTATGTTATGATACGATTTAAATTTTGAGGACAAAATAAATTTTTAAGGGTGGTAGAATTATAATACCCCTAAAGATAACATAAGCATTATAGTAGTATTACTAATAAGTAGTTTAATGATAAAAATAATAATACAAGTATTACGTTAAGAAATCATTCTACATATAAGATATCATAAAAGTTCGCGTTAGGATGATGCTAGCTATTAAATAGAATAGACTAATTTATTAATGGATCTTTAAAACAAGGTTAAACGAAGAATTGGAAATCGGGTTTCGGTAATACTCAGTATTATATATTAATTTGTAGGAATATACTAATATAGTTTGTCCTTTTTTTGGTTGTTATATGCAAGATATATAATATACAAAGCTTGTTTCAAATAAATTTTGACTCGTGGAAGAGGTGATTGCATTATGATAAAATACTTTACTTTTGTTCGATACTATTTGTATGAAACTAAATCTATATTCTTGCTTTTGGAAAACATCATGTTTATAATTTTGAAATGACTATTAAATATCATTTAAACAGAAAGCTTGTCATCTTGATCGACAATGATTTATAAGAACAATAGTAACGTAATGTATTATAGACTATGTCCACTCTACATATTTAAATATTTTCGACCGTAGTATCACTGAACTTAGTAAACACACAATTGAAGTCAGTAGGCTAATTGCTATGAGACATGCATGAAAATTCTTTAATAATACAGAGTAAACAACTTATCACGTTTGTAGATAAGAACTAATGATACGAATAAATTAGTAATGCGACTTATCTCTAATAGTGGGTAGCTAGACAATTGCTAAATAATAAATGGTTACTAATTCTTGTAGATAGATCGAAGAAGGGAAGTAAAGATTTGTTTTCGGGTGGCAGTTAAATTGCTTTTTCCAGGTACATATATTCTATCCTTTCTTTTAAGGATTCTCATGACTTTTGCTCAGTATCTATTTTGCCTCGCTGAAATCCCTATTTATGTTCCTATCCTATGATTCATTATTTGTTGCAACTTTATTTGATAACTTCGTTGAGCCCTTTTGAATTCGTTTGATACATGCTTCATTTGATATTGCCATGATATGAACTTATCTGTTTTGTTTAGACATGATCTTCTTTAAACATAATATGTTTCATTTTGACATGCTATATGAACCCTTTGTTTTGTTTTGATGCCTGAGCTAACTAGCCATGGAAGTACCATGGCCGCGTCATTGAGGCACCAATGGCGTGACACTATTTGTGGTGGTGTGATCTGTCCACGGCGTTCCCTTTTGTTTTGTGTGCTCTATTATGCACTTGGCGATATATGATTTGATTTGTAGGGAGCGTATGGATGCATCCTAGGTACTTCGTTTTGTTTCATTTTAGTGAATGGATCAGTGTGGTGCCAACACCGACATTTCAATTTTGTAGTAGGGTAACATCTGGAGTTACAGTCTATGTATAAATTTGATATGAATGGATATGCATTTGATTGTAGGGTCTAAGCATGTGGCATGCTTTAGACATTTGTTTCTAGCTCGGTAGGGCATTCTATATGTTTCGTTTGGCTACCTTCGGTTGCCTACTTATTTCATTCAGCTCTTATGATATATGAGATCCTTGTTACCCGGGTTATGGTGATTCTATTCGATTACTTATGCATACTTGATCTATATGTCTTGTTTATATCTGTTTTGTATATATCTGTTCACTAAGATTTTAGCTCAGCCGCATTTCTTTTCTCCGCGGCAAGTAATAAGAGGGAAGCTGGGTTATGAGTGAAGAGTCCTTAGGAGCTTATACTAGACCATCTTGAGGAACTAGCATACCGGATCTATACTAGAATTTGTTTAGCTAAAGGATTTCGGATTTAATGTTCGTTTGGGAATTTTTCCAAACCATTGTATTAGTAAGTCTTCCGCTTGCGTTTATTGATGCCATAATGTGACAATTAGTGTCCCGTTTCGGATGGGGTGTTACAGTTATGGTATCAGAGCTCTAGGTTCGCCCTGTAGAACTTAGGTTATGACCTGTGAGGATTGGGTAGACATTTAGGCTTCGTCGCGTTCTTTTGAATTTCTATCTTAATCTCTGTATTTTCTTTGTTGATTCGTTTTTCAATGGTTTAGATGCCTCTTCGTCCGTTTTGGAAAATATTTTGTTCGTTCTGGGAGCTCTTATATGTACGATCGTTATGCGTTTGTTTTGTTTGGTGACGTATTCTATGGTTCCTCTTACAATTGCAAAACATCTTAAGTTCCGTCTACATGATTAGATCACGCCTTATTTATAGCTACGCATATGGGAAATATTGTAGTTATTAGTCATGAGTAGGCGTTGTCCGTTACGTCTTGGTGATAATATTCGTTCTGCTAATTTGTTTCCTCTAGAAATTAGTGATTTCGATATTATTCTGGTTGGATTTGATTGAACTGAGCATCGAGTTGCTATTGATTGTCATACGAAACGTGTCATCCTTGGCAATTTGTACAATCTTGAATTTATTTACCCATGTTTCCCGATATGGTTTGCCCATTAACAACAACTATACTCTCGAAAGACTCGTATGTGAATATTATGTACTTTTAGGTTTTTTGAATATTTTTGGCATCATTAAAGACACTGCGTCGAATTGTACTGCTCGTGAGTCATCCACAGTAGTTTAAAATTTTCCTGATGTGATGAACTATCGGGATTACCACCTGAGCGCGAAGATGAATTCACTATTGAGTTAATCCTTGGTGCTCAACCCATTTCTAAAGCTCCGTAAAGACTGGTGTCAATTGGATTGAAAGAGCTAAAAGATCAAGTTCAAGAACTTATAGAATGTGGTTTATTCAACGAGTGTATCTCGTGGGCACGCCGAGTTTTTTTTGTGAAGAGAAGGATAGGTAGTATGAGAGTTGGGGTATCGATTATAGGGAGCTGATTTCGTTTAATAGTTTTGAAAAGGTATCCACTATTGCAAATCTGACAAAAAAATAATTATCGTGCTTGCAGCGGGGCAAAGAAAGATTTTCTTCTCAAAGATTGATTTGAGGTCAGGTTATCATCAGCTACGTGTAAAGGAGCAAGACGTTTCTAAAACAGCCTTTCGCACTCGTTATGGTCATTACAAGTTTCTTGTGATGCCGATTGGATTGACTAATGCTCCGGCTATTTTTATGGATTTGATGAATCGTGTTTTCCATGAGTACTTAGACAGATTTGTCATAGTGTTCATTGATGACATCATGGTGTATTCGAAGACGAGAGAGGAGCATGAGGATCATCTTCGTATTGTGTTGGAACTCTTGCAACAAAAGAAGCTTTATGCAAAATTCTCAAAGTGTGACTTTTGGTTGGGACAAGTGGCGTTTTTAGGTCATATTGTATCAGCCTATGGATCCTGCTAAGGTTGAGGCTATCACTAAATGGCCGAGACCGAAGACAGTAACCAAAGTTGGAAGCTTTTTGGGGCTTACAGAGTATTATCGAAGATTTCTGAAAGGGTTTTCACTTCTTGCTCTACCTTTGACGAAACTTATGCGGAAAGGAGAAAAATATGTCTGGAATGAGGAGCAAGATAAGAGTTTTGAAGAGCTGAAAAGGAGATTAGTTTCTTCTTCCGTACTTACTCTTCCTTCTGGAACATGTGGATACCAAATTTGTAGTGATGCGTCGAAGAAAAGTCTTGGTTGTGTTCTTATGCAACACGGTAAGGTTATCGCTTATGCATCGAGGCAACTAAAACCATATGAGGTGAATTATCCAACACATGACTTGGAGTTGGCAACAGTGGTTTTTGCTCTTAAGATTTGGCGGCATTATTTGTATGGAGAAACTTGTGACATCTTCACCGATCACAAAAGCCTTAAATATATTTTTACTCAAAAGGAGTTAAATATGAGGCAGAGACGTTGGTTGGAACTTCTCAAGGATTTTGACGCAAATATTCAATACCATCCTGGCAAGGCTAATGTGGTAGCGGGCACACTTAGTAGAAAGAATTTTGGAATTTTGACTTGTTTTAAAATTCAACCTAAGATTATCAAAGATTTAGAGCTCATGGTAGTCGAGTTAGTTGTTCGTGGTTCTGAAGGTGATATAGCTAGCCTTAAGATTAAACCTAAACTTATATCGTAGATCAAGGAAGCTCATAATGAAGATGGTGAATTATGGTCTGTGTTAGAAAATTTGAAGGAGGGTATGTAGGACTAATTTTAGATGGAGGATCATGGTGTAATATGCTACAGTAATAGATTAGGTATTTTTGACGATTCCTCTATTTGAGAAGTTGTTTTGACCAAGGCTCTCAGTTCTCCCTTTTCTATTCATCTCGACTCTACATATGTATAAAGACTTGAAGCATAGTTTCTGGTGGAATGGTATGAAACACGAGGTGGCTAGATTTATGGCAAAATGCTTAACGTGTTAACAAGTTAAAATCGAACACCAGCGTGAAAGTGGTCTTCTTCAGCCTTTAGATATTCCGACCTGGAAGTGGGAGAAAATTTCCATGGACTTTGTAACGGGGTTGCCTCGCACCTTTAAGAAGAATGATGCAATTTGGGTTGTGGTTGATCGGTTAACTAAGTCAGCTTACTTTTTGCCTATTCAACAAGGGTACTCAGTTAGCAAGTTGGCAGAGATCTTTCAGCAAGAGATTATTCGGTTACATGGTACGCCTACATCAATTGTGTGTCTGATAGGGATCCGCATTTCACTTCACGATTTTGGAAAGGTTTGCAGAATGCTTGGGGAATGAGACTTAAGTTTGGTATCGCTTTTCACCCTCAGATTGACGGTGAGACTGAACGAACTATTCAGACTTTAGAGGATACGTTTAGATCATGCGCTTTACAGTGGACGAGAAATTAGGACGAGTATTTGTGTTTAGTTGAGTTTTTTGTTACAATATGTTGGCATGCAAGTCTTCAAAGGGGAGGATTCTTTCAAATTTTGATGGCCGAAAGTGTTTGATCACGTATTTGTTTGCAATATTAGTAAGCGGTTAAGAATAGTAGCATGAGATATTAGATAAGATTATTTTGGTTATGACTTGAGATAGAGTATGATAACGATAAGGGTATGTTTATGTGATGTCATTATTATGACGTCTGGCCAAACGTTTCTGATAATAATTACATAAAAACATAATGTGAACTTTATCGGAGTCATAGGAATATCTCGAGGATTGTTTGAAGCAATCTTATGATAGATAGAGAACTTGTTAGAGAAGGTCCTGGAAACGATTGAGGTGACGAAATAAATAAGGTTTTCATTGCCTAAAAAGCTTAAGGGAAGCTCGGTGCGACTACAGCGGTTTATGCCAGATCGTCATCAAAGAGTTTTTAGAATTTAAAAACTAAGGATAGTGCGTTTTTGTTTCTTAAGGTTTCTCCTGTAAGGTGTTCGTCGCTGTGATTTGAAAGGGAAATTATGTCCGCGATTCATTTGTCCGTTCGAAATATTAGATAGAGTTGGTGAAGTTTCGTATCGTTTGGTGTTATCGCCAAAATTGTCTCATGTTCATAATGTGTTCCATGTATCTCTTTTGAGAGGTTACAACTTTCATCCGTTGCATGTTATTTCGTATCCGTTAGCTATGATTCAGGAAGATTTATATTTTGTTGAGGAGCCTAAGGCCATTTTAGATCGTTAAGAGCGAGTCATGAGAAATAAAACCTTTCGTTTTGTTAAAGTTCTTTAGAAAAAGGAAAGTCAATCAATCTTTATTTAAATTGATTTTAGTTTTCCTATAAATATTGGGTCTTTTCTTTGTATTGAGATATCTTTGAGTTTTGATAGTAAAAGCTTTTGCTTTAATATATTCTTAGCTGTTTTTGCCACGATTCTCTTAATAATCGGTATTCGTTTGAATCAGCGGTTGTTGGAGTTTGCCTGATTATCGGTATTCTTTTGAATCAACGATAGTTGGAAGATTATTTCTGGTATTCATTGGAATCAACAGATTCAATTCGTATTATCACGTTTATTTATGCTACATCAGAAATTAAACCTTCCGTATTGTTAAAGTTTTTTTTTTGAAAGAATCATTCCGAGCGTGAGGCTACTTGGGGAAGTGAAGAAAAGATGTGAAATGATTATCCACATTTCTTTTCGTGAGTTGGTACGTATCCGTTTATAAATTCGACTTTAATTTCGGGGCCGAATTTTTTTTTAGAGGTTAAGAATTATAATACCCTTAATAAAATATACAACTATAATAATAAAACTATTATTCTTGTTGGTATAAAATTAGAACTTGAGTTCTTATAACTTCCAACGTGACCTACAAGAAGTAAAATATGGCACAACATATTCTTTCATGGTTAAACAAAAATATGATATCAAGAATTTAAATATCAAAGCACTTGGTCAAGATAACTACCTGGTCAAATCTATTCTTCTCCAAATCCCGTTAGTTTCGACGAGTTAGTTTGGCATTCATTTATATGCATGTGAGTTACATTATTTTCTCAAATAACAAAAGCAAAATCTCAACACTCTTAAATCAAAATATCACTGCATACATAGAAACCTTGAGAGTGCTATAGAGAGTCGGTTCACGTGAGATTTATTTTGTTGCTCATATTCTCGAATTATGTTTTATTAATTCACATTTAGTTAAGTTTCGGTCGGAGTTGCGGTGTGTGCTTGTGTTCGATTTCGGTTCATGTATGGGATAAAGTTTTGGGTTGATATCTTAAGGGTTATAATTCGTGATTGGCACGTGTAACGGTTCGTGTACATCTCGATTTTTGGTTTGATCAGACCTCGCTGAATCTCGATGCTCGTGTTCGCACTAGTTACTTCGTCGTTACGTGTTGAAATTGTGGTTTTGTACCCGTGTTCGATTTCGGTTTTCGTTGGTTTGTTCTTATATCTAGCATCCTTGAGGTATTTATTGAACTATCATTTTGATACATACTCATGCACTAATCACAAGTATTACGTTAAGAAATCATTCTACATATAAGATATCTTAAAAGTTCGCGTTAGGATGATGCTAGCATGAATAGACTAATTATTAATGGATCTTAAAACAAGTAACGAAGAATTGGAAATCGGTTTCGGTAATACTCAGTATTATATCTTAATTTGAATGGAATATCTAATATAGTTAGTCCTTAATTTTGGTTGTTATAATGCATGATATAAATACTACAAAGCTAGTTCAAAATAAATTTGGTCTCGTAGAAGGTGATTGCATTATGAGCAAATATACTTACTTCTTGTTCGAACTGTTTTTGTATGTTATGAACTAAATCTAATTCCTTGCTTTTGGAAAACATCATGTTTATAATTTACACATGAAAATATGGACACATGGCTCACATTTTTGCAATCTTAATCCAAATAGGCAATACCAGTTCTTGCGTAAATGAGTGAATCTACATACTAAAATGAGTAAATGAGTATAAAAGTTAAAGAATAAGACATTAATTAACCCACTCGTTGTATTAATCGGTAGTAGTTGATTAATTGTTGTAGATCATTTGAGTGGAAAATAAGTTTGGACTTTGTTTGGCGTCGAGATTGGCTAAGGTACGGATATATCTACTCTCTCTTTAAGCATTATTTATTGGTACGGATATTCTTTACCTCTTTTCTTTACTATTGTTATAACTAACGGTTCTTCCGTTTGCGTTGACTATTCGTACGTATATATCTACTCTCTCTTTAAGCTTCAATTGTTCGTACAGATATTCTATCCTTTTCTTTTAAGGATTCTCATGACTTTTGCTCCGTATCTATTTGCCTTGCTGAAATCCTTATTTATGTTTCTCATCCTATGATTCGTTATTTGTTGCAACCTTATTTGATAACTTCGTTGAGCCTTTTGAATTCGTTTGATACATGCTTCATTTGATATTGCCATGGTATGAAATTATCCGTTTTGTTTAGACATGCTCTTCTTTGGACATAATATGTTTCGTTTCGATATGCTATATGAACCATTTATTCTGTTCTGATGCCCGAGCTAACTAGCCATGGAGGTACCATGGCCGCGTTATTGAGGCACCAATGGCGTGACACTATCTGTGGCGGTGTGATCAGTCCACGGCGTTCCCTTTTGTTTTGTGAGCTCTATTATGCAATTGGCCATATATGATTTGATTTGTAGGGAGCGTATGGATGCATCCTAGGTACTTCGTTTCGTTTCGTTTTGGTGAATGGATCAGTGTGGTGCCAACACCCCATTTCACATTTTGTAGGGTACATCTGGAGTCTGCAGCTCCCATGTACAATTTGATATGATATGATGTATGTTGGATTATTTAGTCTAAGCGTGTGGCATGCTTTGGACTTTTGTTTCGAGCTCGTGGGGCATTTCTATATGTTTCGTTTGGCTATCTGTTTCGTTTGGCTATCTGTTCCGTTTGGCTATCTGTTCCGTTTGGCTTTCTGTTCCGTTTGGCTATCTGTTCCGTTTGGCTATCTGTGCCATTTGGCTAACTATTTCAGTTGGTTACCTATTTCGTTTGGCCACCTATTTCGGTTGGATACTTATTTCATTCAGCTCTTATGATATACGAGATCCTTGTTACCCAGGTTATGTTGATTCTATTTCGTTTACTTATTCATACTTGATCTATATGTTTTGTTTATATCTGTTCACTGAGCTTTTTAGCTCAGCCGCATTTTCTTTTCCTCGCGGCAGGTAACCAGGGGAAGTTGGGATACGAGCGAAGAGTGCATAGGAGCTTATATTGGACCATCTTGAGGGACTAGCATACCATATCTACATTATAAGTTGTTTAGAAGTTGGATTTTGGATCAGTTGCTATCATAGAAGACCCTTATGTATAGACTTTGTATTTCCTTAGTAATTGGTAAAATTTTGTTAACCCATTTTATTAGTAAAGTCTTCCGCTTGCATATGTTTTGGTTCCGTAAGTGTGACATTTGGGCCCGTTTAGGGGCGAGGTGTTACAGCCGAATCCCTCAAGAGAAGAAAAAAAGGATTTTTTTTAATCAAGAACGAGTTGGTGAATTAGTGTTTCAAGAATAAAGGTTTATGTATGTATCAATTAAGCTTTTGTTTAATCTTTCTTTAAAAAATGTAACAATTAATATGATGGATCATTAGGGTTTTTAAAACTTCTATAATTAAGGATGATTTAATCATGCTAGAACGTTTAGGGTTTAATTAGGATCATATGGATGTAAACGGTTAGGCTTAAATCTCGTTAATTTGTGATTTAGTGTTGAGCAGAATTTAGGGTTGTGTTAAAATAATGATATCTAGATGATAAAACATGTTTTGATATGATTCAAAAGCCTAAATTGAAGTTCAAAGAGTCTATTTTTCAAAAAGTCTGGCCTCGATTGATTTGGAGTTCTGGAAGTTGGTTAAATATTGGTTACAGGAAAAGTTGTCAAAACAGTGAATACGTCAGATTTAGGTCATGTTTAGGAGGGTAAAATCGTAACTTAAAAGTGAAATTAAGGTTAGCCAATCTACAGTGATTAAGTTCTGTATGTATATAAAGAAACTCTAGAAGGAGAGCTTCTGATTGTGTGTCTAAGTAGGGTAATTAGAGCTATACTTTTTAGTGTGCAATCATATCCGAATTGGGACAGTTTTGAAGTTTGATTTTATTTGAGATAGTTGCACATGTAATGAGTAATTAAAAATCTCAAGGTAGTTAGTAAACTCATAAATGAACTTGGGTGATTTTTGGTATAATTTATAAAGGTCAGCAAGTAAGGGTTTTAAAAGGGTAAAGTTACACTAAAATTCTGCACATTTAAACAAATTGTAGTTAACTAGTGTAATGAGTTAATGAAGTGGTTAAGGTTGGGCATGGTGTCGGGGTGACCTATGGTGGTTAATCAAACCTTTATACATCCATCATATGTGTGTTACATAGACTAGAGCTTTTAGCTTGGTCGCGTGTAGCCGTGTTTATTTATTTGTATAGTTGTGTGATAGGAATTGGAAGCTGCGTTTTGAGCATTCAGGTGAGTTACATAGTCCCACTTTTTAAATTGTTTTAAACTTGGGATGGAAATGATGCAAGTGTTTAAATATGTTTTAAATTTTTATGATTATGTGTTAGTATAAATGCATGGACTATTATGTGACTGATATGCGTTATGTGCTACATGTTATGTGATGTGATATTGATGTGTGGACTAAGTTAGGAGGGTTACTTGCGGGTATCCATGGCCTGTTTAGTGGAAGGAATTGTTGCCTAGTCAGGAGGGTTACTTGCAAGTATCCATGGCCTGTTTAGTTAGCATAATTGTCATGCAAAATGTGTTTGAAAACCTTAACATCTTCAAGCGGATGGACAAAGTGAATGTATGATTCAGACTTGGGAAGATATAATGAGGGCATGTGTTATCGATTTTGGTGGTAGTCATCAATTGAGCATTCGATGTGCTCCATTTGATGCTTTGTATGGAAGGAAATGTAGGTCGCCTGTTCTATAGGCAGAGATTGGAGAGAGAGTAGTTTGACTAGACTTGAGTTAGTATAATAAATGACAGATATGGTGGTATTGATAAAGGAAAAGCCTAAAGCGGCGAGATATTGTCAAAAGAGCTATGTTGATTATAGGAGTAAGCCGTTAGAGTTTAAGGTTGGTGATCGAGTATTATTAAGGGTGACGCCTTGAAAGGGCGTAGTTCGTTTTGAAAAGAAGGGTAAGTTAGCACCGAGATATGTAGGACCATATGAGATCCTTGAAAGGATTAGCCTTGTAGCTTATAGGTTGAGGTTACCTGAGGAGTTGAATAGCGTGCATGACACTTTTCATGTGTCAAATCTAAAGAAGAGTTTGGCGGATGCTAGTTTGCATGTGCCATTGGATGAGATAAAGGTCGACAAGACACTTCGTTTTGTCGAGGAACCTGTAGAGATTATGGATCGATAAATTAAGAAGTTAAAACGTAGGAAAATAGCGCTAGTGAAGGTTAGGTGGAATTCAAAACGTGGTCCTAAGTTTACTTGGGAACACGAAGATCAGATGAGGATTAAGTATCCATAGTTGTTCGTGGACCAAGTTGTTAAGCCTGCTAGTTAAATCTCAGGACGAGATTTCCTCAAGGAGGGGATACTGTAACAACCGTGATTTAATCAGGTTAGTGATACATTTAGAAATGGCTAAGAGTTCATTATGTGTGATTTTTGTGTGCTATGTGTAATTTATGTATGCTAAGTGGTTTGAATAGGTGCATGATATCGTTTTGAGGTGTATGATCATCTCATTTTGAGTGCATTTGTGTTTGGTGATGAGTATTCCATTTGTTCACGTATAGTGATAATGGAAAGGAGTGGCGTATTGCATGTAATGCTATGTCAATAGTTAGATAAGTTTGTGTTAAGCGTTTAGAGGAAATGTATTATGATGGAAATAAGTTAAGTGGGTGAAATATGGAAGTTTGTGGCAAACTTTTTAAATATAGAAAGTGATTTGTGAAATGAAAAGTTATTTTTAGAAAGTGTAGTAAGTTGCGTTTATGTAAAAAGGTTTGCCCAAATTAGCTTAGGTTTTATGAAAACTTAAGGTAATAAAGATAATTAGTTAATTAATAAATAAATAAATAATAAAAATATATATATATAAAGGGGTTGTTCGGCCGGTTTTAGAAGAAAGAAAAAAAAGGAAATAAAGTTTGATTCCAATTAGGATTCTATTAGTATAAATACCAAATTAATAAAACCATAAATCACTTTTTCTCTCCCCTCTCCCTTGTGATCGCCGAATCCCTCAAGAGAAGAAAAAAAAAGTTTTTTTTTAATCAAGAACGAGTTGGTGAATTAGTGTTTCAAGAATCAAGGTTTAGGTGTGTATCAATTAAGCTTTTGTTTAATTTTTCTTTAAAACATATAACAATTAATATGATGGATCATTAGGGTTTTTAAAACTTTTATAATTAAGGATGTTTTAATCATGCTAGAACGTTTAGGGTTTAATTAGGATCATATGGATGTAAACGGTTAGGCTTAAATCGCGTTAATTTGTGATTTAGTGTTGAGCAGAATTTAGGGCTGTGTTAAACTGATGATATCTAGATGATAAAAACGTATTTTGATTTGATTCAAAAGCCTAAATTGAAGTTCAAAGAGTTTATCTTTCTAAAAGTCTGGCCTCGATTGATTTGGAGTTCTGGAAGTTGGTTAAATGTTGGTTACAAGAAAAGTTGTCAAAACAGTGAATACGGGTCAGATTTAGGTCATGTTTAGGAGGGTAAAACCCTAACTTAAAAGTGGAATTAAGGTTATCCAATCTACAGTGATTAAGTTCTATATGTACATAAAGAAACCCTAGAAGTAGAGCTTCTGATTGTGTGTCTAAGTAGGGTAATTAGAGCCATTCTTTTTAGTGTGCAATCAGATCCGAATTGGGACAGTTTTGAAGTTTTATTTTATTTGGGATAGTTGCACATATAATGAGTAATTGGGAATCTCAATGTAGTTAGTAAACTCATAAATGAACTTGGGTGATTTTTGGTATAATTTATGAAGGTCATCAAGTAAGGGTTTTAAGAGGGTAAAGTTACACTAAAATTCTCCACATTTGAACAAATTATAGTTAACTAGTGTAATGAGTTAATGAAGTGGTTAAGGTTGGGCATGGTGTCAGGGTGACCCATGGTGGTTAATCAAACCTTTAGACATCCATCATATGTGTGTTATATGGACTAGAGCTTTTAGCTTGGTCGCGTGTAACCGTGTGTATTTATTTGTATAGCTACGTGATAGGAATTGGAAGCTGCGTTTTAAGCATTCAGGTGAGTTACATAGTCCCACTTTTTAAATTGTTTTAAACTTGGGATGGAAATGATGCAAGTGTTTAAATATGTTTTAAATTTCTGTGATTATGTGTTAGTGTAAATGCATGGACTATTATGTAACTGATATGCGTTATGTGCTACATGTTATGTGATGTGATATTGATGTGTGGACTAAGTCAGGAGGGCTACTTGCGGGTATCCACGACCTGTTTAGTGGAAGGAATTGTTGCCTAGTCAGGAAGGTTACTTGCGGGTATCCATGGCCTAAGCTAGAGGGAAAGAGATTTGGTATGATCCAAGAGCGATTTAGGTCGTCTGCTTGGTGTCTGGCGGATCGGATGAGTACGCCTACTCAGTGTTGGTTATGAGGGATCGGATGGGTACGCCTACCTAGTATATCATTTGTTGGGTTGATATGATTAGATTAAATTGCATGTTAGATTGTATGTTAGTTAGCATAATTGTCATGCAAAATGTATTGTTTTATAATCACAGAATTTGGATAAATTGTTTTGGAAAATGATTGGATACGTGTGTTTGAAAACCTATGTTTCTCACCAACCATTGTGTTGACATATAAGCATCATTTTTAGGTATTCAGCAGGATGAGGTTAAAGTTAGGAAAAGTGGCTAGATGGACCGTAGGCAGCTGGTGAAGTTTTGTTATCTAGATTCGTTATTTGTTTTGGATGATGAATGTTATTTATTTTGCTTTGATAGGATATATTAATGTTTGCATGTCATGACATTGACGTGAACTGCCTTTATTTCAATGTCAGACGCCTTTTTGGATTTTGTTGATGTGTTTGGGTATTTTCATGACACTGCGTGTCTATATCTTGTATTTTATGCATGTTTTAGTTTCTCTATATAGACGCTAATGTGCTGTGATGATTCCCTTTCTCGTCGCGCCTCGCATTTCCGCCTTGGCAGGGTGTGACAGATCAAAGGCTCAAAATGGATGGAAAAGGATTGGTTATGAATCAAGGGCTAAGATTGTATGATTGGGAACGCTCCTCTCCTTCTGGATCCTTCTCTCCTCATATATTAAATAAAGAGGCTCTATCACACAGTGAAATATCTAGTTTTTAGTAGCTTTTAGTAGTGTAATTTTAGCTTATTTCAGTTTATTGTCTTTTTCATTATTGTAATTTCCTTTTCAAGCATTGTAAACTCTTTTTCATTAATAAAAATTGCTGTTTCATTTAAATTGTGTTGAATTCTTATTTTACTTTTATGTAAAATTTGTTCAAATGTGTTTAGACATAATCTAGTAAGCTAAATAAGCTCTTTGTTACCTCATAAGTTATTCCTAATTCAGTTAAGCTCTCTAAGGCTTAACTAAATAAGCCTTGTTACTTAAATTCACTCAAAATCATTATAAGCTCAAAAGTGGATGATAAGCCAGATTTGGAGGGGCTTATGGGACTTTACCAGCTTGTTTTCAACAAGCTGGAGCTTGTAGATAAGCTCTATAGAGCATTTAGTCCTTGTTTTGAGCAAAGGACAAGGTTAGTTCACTTTTTACTAATTAGCTTAATTTCTATTTCAGCTTGTTAATCTGCTTAATCTTTGCTTATTGTTGCTTAAATGTGCTTAATATGCTTAATAGTAGCTTAATATGTTAAGTTTGCAGCTTAAAAGTAGTTTTGTTAGAGTTTTTAAATGTTTTGTCCATGTTTAAGTAAAATCTGCTTATTAGATTATCTTAATATATAGTGCTTATTTATCTTAAGTGTTTGCTTATTTGTCCTTATTTTACATTAAACTTAATCTGTTTTAGTAATTTGTAGCTTATTCAGGTCTGGTTCCGCTTAAAATTGAAATTTTAAATCTTAAAGGGGTGTTTGCGATAAGAACTTTAATATGGTAAAATAGGGTTTAAAGCTGTTTTTGGTTTTCAAGTCAGTTTTATAAGCTCTTACTAAGTCTTAATGCTAGTTTTCATAAGCTCAGATTAGACATTGTTATGTTTTGAAGGTTGGTTTATCATAAATCCAAGTCTGCTAGTCCATTTTTCCTTTAAACTGCTTATTATGAGAATTTCTTAAATCCCTACTAGACATATGGTTTTTATGCTTCAAAGTGGTTTTAATTGCATCATTGCAAATCTGTTTTGATTTATTTACCTTTGAAATAATCTTTTAAGTAAGTTAGATAGAAACAATCAAGTATAGTTAGTGTGTAGTTTAAAGTCCAATATTGCAGATCAAATTGTGGTTTGATTCTAGCTTTTCTTCAGTTAAATTTTGTTTAAATTAGCTTATTGTAGTCTAAAGTTCATATGTTTTGAGTTTTTGTGTGTGTCTAAATCCTTTTTGAGTCTTAAAATTGAGTCTGCAAGTAGTCCTTAAACATCAAAAAGTCCAAAAACAAGTAGTGTATCTGTCATTTCATCTTCTTTATTCTAGCTTATTTCCTTAGAAAGTTTGATTAATTCAGCTTATTTGTGTTCTTTGAGTCAAGTTCTTAATCTGTTTTTAGTTATTAGATTATTACTAGTGCTTATTTGTTCTTAATCTTAAGCTTAAAGTTTAGAAATAGTCTTTAGAGTCTATCATAGAGTAAACTGTCTTAATGCTGTTAAATGTTTTTTCAGCTTATTGTTTTTTTGCTTATTTCTTACCCTAAGTGCTTATTAAGTCTAGGTCTAAATCTGTTTTCAGCTTATTAGTTTTCTTAATGCTTTTTTGAGTCCTATAATAACCAAACAGTCTTAACAAAAACTAGCAGCCTTAACTGGTTTGTTTTGTGAACTATCCTTTTATTTATGCTTTTTCTAGCTGATTAATAAGCTTTAGTCAAAAGTCCTTTTTATTAAAGTTGCTTATTTTTCCTTATTCTTTATCTTTTTCAAAAAGAAATTTAAAAAATGTTTACCAAAAAGGGACAGTCACAGGACTCAAACCTGTGACCTCCCCCACACAACACACACACCTTAACTATTGCGCCATTGGGTCTTTTTTGTTTAAGTCTCTTTCCATTTATTTCTTATACACATTTTAGTATTTAGCTTATTTTAGCTTAATGAATTTTCACAACTTATTGGCTTTAGCTTTTTGATCCGTTTTTCTTTGTAAACCCTTAGAATAAGTTTTAGTATTTTTATAAATTTTCTCAAATTTTTATAATTAATTTTAGTATTTTTAGTTTAATTTTTAAGTATTATTTAGTTTTAAAAATAGTTTTAAATAGTTTAAAAATT